>JANHGN010012373.1:0-19593 GCA_024605025.1 Megaceryle maxima | reverse complement strand
AAAAAAGGCAAGCCAAATTTGTTCTTGAAATCTTGGTGGCTTAGCCTGGGCACTGAGAAATAGACTGAGGGGCTGCTGAGATTGTCCTGAAGAGTTAAAGAGGGACTAGCAGAGCTGGACCCACCTGCAGGATATGCACAAGGGATCCTGCACATAAGCCCCATGCCACATACCAAGTGTCCCTACAGATATCTGCTGCACCTACCCTCCACTCTGACACGCAGTATGGCAACTGGAGGGGATGTGTGTGACCTACATGACTGGGAGAGCTGTTTCGGGAACAGATAGGATAAAAATAGCACCAAACCACTGTGCTCTCCTGTTCACTACATGCAGTCACATACAGGAAGGGCTTCAGCCACAAAGGCCGTGCAAGATGACTAAGTAGGAACTTGCAGTTTGCCATAAGGTGCAAGACACAAGGTTATAAAGCACTGGAACAGTTTGTCAGACATGTATATAAGCAGAGGTCCCATAGAACTTAAGAAAAAGATGCATTCATCAGGGCCCTGGCTTCAGGACGAACTGCAGGAGTTGCTCTGTGTACATCCTCTGTAGAGGTTCAGACTTATCCTTCTGACTTTACAGTCCAGGAGCAGGTTCTCTTCATAGTGGCAAAGCTGAGATATGAAGAAGCTGGGAAGCATATTCCAGTATTTCAGAGCAAACGTGTTTATTTTAACATATAAATACTCTTAACTGAGTAAGGTGGTGATACTAAGGATAAAAATTGCAACATAGAAACACATCCAGAAACATTACAAACCCTCATTCCTGATCTTCCTGTTTTCAACACACAGAATATTCCACTGTAGCAGGTTGTTGCTCAGAAGCCCGTTAGCAGCTGAGGTGATTTGGTCCAGTTGGCTTGGTAGATACCACAATCGGAACAGATTAATCCATCCACACATCTTGCCAAGGAAACATTCAAGCCCTTCCATCTCATTTCAGTGTCAGATAAAGACATGAGAGTTGCTAGATGGAGAAATCCTCATGGAGAGGAGCAGAGGGTCTGGGGCAGTCTCAGCAATCAAGGGTGTCAAAGCAGGAAGTCCTGAAACAGTTCCAAAAGTAGCACATTCATAGAATCAGTTCACAGGGAAGGACACTTCTGGACAGTCCTGTGGGGCCTTGAGCAGCCCAAGTTTCTTTGTTCCCATCAGTCGAACAGTGCCCATCCTTAACTGATAGTAAAGTGCCTTTTTTGTGCCCATTGTCTCATCTAGTCACACAGTCACTGGGACAAGGACTGTCGTTTAGGACTTGCTTACACAGCCAAGTTGACGATTCTGCAATAGCTACAGCAGGATGACTTCATGTGAACACACTCATTCCAGAGCAGCTGGTACAGCTCCTGATTCATACCATACCTTAACTGGAGTAGCGTCAGTGTGTCAGTGTGCCTTACAAAGTTAAGCGAGACCTGGGACTCAGTTCAAGGTTTCTAGTCACTTCTCATTTACAAAGAATTCAGCTTTAAGAAAAGCAGGTGAAATGTTCCTGAGAATAACAAATAACACATGAGTAAATCTTGCTCCAGAACCCTATAATCCAATTAAAAATAGGTAAGAGATGTGTAAAGCAAGTCTATGTAGTCACTGAAAAAAAAAAAAAAACAAAACACCATGCACTTCTAATCTACTGGCATAGGCATATAAAGCAGAATTGATAAAGATATAAACATTATTGATAAATTGATAAACATTATAAAAGCCTTAAAAAAGCCTTTTCAAAAAGGTAATGAGTAATCCAGCAAGATAGGGAAAAGGGACTGTGGCTGCTGTGGGGCCAGGTTAATTTGATTATCCATACCCCTAGGTAGAGTTATTAAAGGATAAAAGCTTTGAACATTGTTGCAGAGTTCAATGAAAATAAAAACTTTAACATGTAGAAGTTCTCAGAAATGCAAATGAAGTGTTAGAATGCATAAAGATGGCAAATAATTGAATATTATTGTTCTGTTTAACAAATTGCTTCTTTGCATGCAATTACTGCATCCTGGGCTGATCTGAAAAACGAGAGTAGAAATAAAGCTCAGAGAAGGGAGCTGGGAATAAGCAGAGACTGCAATGACTTGGAGCAGTTAGCTAAAAGAGGAGTAAAGCAGGGAATTGGGGTGGGGAGGAAGAATAGGTTGGGTAAGGGTCTTTCTGTGGGGTTGGGTTGTTCCCCCTCACTCTGGTGAGGAAAATGCAAGACAGACACAACAGGGAGGGAAAGCACTTGTTTTGTTTCATTTCCCCCACTCTTTGTTGGCGGTTCTCATGTCCTGAGCCTCATACAAAGTACATGCTCCACACCGCAGTCACACAGCTTTTCAGCCCCACTCCATCAGAAACACTTTCCCCAGCCTGAAGCCCTGCTCTGACTTGCCAGCAAGCTTCCCGAGGCTGTCCTGCCCTTCCACACCTGCCCTACCCCAAGCGCCTGTGCTCTCCTTCCAGGCTTCCCCATGCCGGAGGTCACAGTTGACCATTGCAAGAACAATAAGGATTTTTAGGGGCATTATGACTGGGTTAGTAAAACACAGCTGCCCCTGAAAGTCCCTCATTTTTCTTGCTGCCACTCAGTCCATCCCTAGGAGGGCAGAGGTCTGACAGGGTCCTTTCTCTCCAGCATGGCCGTACCATCTCATGCTGGCACACACAGCTTTGCTGATGTGCCCAGTAACCACCCCAGCTTTGGTGCCCAGCCGCGGCGCGACGAGCGAAGACGTGGAACTGTTTTGTCATCCCCGCAGGCTCCCTCCTAAGCAAACGCCACGCTGCGTTTCAGTGTAACGCCAGATGGCTCGTCTGTCACTCGGCAGAAATGCCACCAGACAAAAAGCCTGGCACAGCTAGCTGCAAGCAGCCCTCGAACACCCCAAACCACTGGGGCAAAAGGCAGGAACACCTTGTCCCACAAACACACGCAGTACTGGTAATCAGATGAGCACTGGTGCTTTGTCCAGAAGTGGAGACCCCCGGGGCTGGTCAGCTCGTTGCACCATCAGTGCTGCACATCTTGCACTGGTGATGTGTAACCTGCGGTCCCCAGGGCGCTTAGAGCTCTTTGGCTGCAGCTCCCAGCAGGTCACACCCATCTGTTCAACTGCAGAAGCAGCTGGGTTTAGTTTATTAATAAAGTTGGGATTTTAATCAGAGTATTACTACTGATTTCTCAACAACTTTCAGCTTAAGTAATATCTGAAAAAGCTCTATAGGTTCCCTACTGAAAAGGTGCCAAGTAGTTGCCTGGGAATTTTCAACCCCCATTCACAAGTCCTCTTGTAAATCCCAGCCCAGCCCAACATGTCCTTAGGGTAAGGAGCAACACTTTCCTTTTAATTCATCAGTAGTTTGAAAGTTGATAGAGGTAAACTCAACAGAATCCATGGGTAGATTCCTGCAATTCTGCTCTGTTGTTTCTCTATGAACTGTCTGTCTGTAGGGTGCTGGGATGGGCCCCAACCCCAAGGTGGGCTTGCAAGTATTCCTCAAAGCAGCTGCCATAAAGAGGGACTTTGTGACATGCTCGAGGGCTTCCAGGGCATTTGTGGCAGAGCAGGGAACCCTGAGGACTCTCAGGGATTTCCCCTCCTCCCCCTTACAATAAAGACATCAACTTGCTCAGGAAAGGACCTTCTAACCCATTCCATTACAGGCTAGGAGGAACAGTGGTGCAGTGCTCCTGAGAAGCAGGGAGGTGTGATGCATGTGGCAGCACAGTGATGTCCCAGAGAGCAGCTTCCCCTCACCCTGCCAGAGCCCAAGCCCTTGCTGGCCCCAAACGGGGTGTTAACATCCAGCTCCAAAACAAAGCGGCCAAGCTGCCACATTCAGCCACACAGGGCAACATCTTGTTTGGAGTTGCTGCCGTTCAAACATGCCATCTCCAGGGACACGGCCGGCTGGTGTGGCCACTCTGCAGGCAGTGGAAATGCTGCAGCTTGGGGCAGTCACAGAGTTCCCAGCCATGTGTCACACGATAAATATCCTCACCCATCCTAAACAGGGGATGACACTCCACAGTAACAGGCAACCTGGCATCTACAAAACTCCCGACACCGTCTGATTACTGTAAAAAGCCACACCTTATTTTCATTTAGAATTTCTTCTAAGGCTTGCAAGTCAAATGAAGGCAAACTTTATGCCCTGATTTGGTAATAAAACATGAGCCATGATTCTGATCCAAATATTATTTGCGTCTTTGGGGGGGGGGATAAAATAAAAAATCAATCACAACAGCCATATAATAATAATAATAATAAAAAAGCAGCAGCCCTCTGAATGCTAATGACGTCGGTGTCCTAAATGAAGCATAAAAGCCAGAGCCTGAGAGAAGCAAAGCATGAGTCAGAGCGTCAGCAGTCCCACTCTGAAAGCAGCACTCACGGCTGCTTCATGCATTTAAGGAATCAATTCCTTTGTAATGAGCATCAAGTAGTTTTTAGGACTTAAAATGAGACGCATGCTGTTATTATTTTCAATTTTTTTTTTTTCCTCATGAATCGACAATAAACAACTCTGTGTAGCTGGAAGGAACCCCAGGCAAGGACCAGGTCCCTGCAGCACTTGAAAAAAAAATCTGATGAGCCCCTGCCCCAGGGAGAACACAACCTCCCCAGCAGCCAGGACCCCTCCTCAAGCAGACAGCACACCCAGGGCACAGAAAAGCTGGTAACTGGAGTCGTTGCAGATTTCACCCTGGGTAGGCTGTCTCACCACTGAGTTTATTTTACTCGCATTGGGTCCTTGGCAGATTCCAGTGAGGATGGAGAAGTGCTGTTCCAGGGGACCCCCTCCACAGAAGCTGTACGTGTTCCTTCTTGGACTGCAAAGCCTGCACAGGCTGTGTGTGCTGGAAGAAAAGGGGAATGCTGTCCAGACCTCTCTAGCTCCTTGCTGCTTCAGTGCTACTTATAGATAGAGCACAATCAGATTTTCATCACCAGAGCTCAGATCTCTAGGTTACAGTGATGTTACCAGGATGATTTGGGACTGAAGTCTTTTTGGTGTGTTGGATTTGAAACTCAGAAAACACAAGAACAGCACAAAACCAACCCGAAGGTAGAAAATGATTGCAGTTTCTAGAATTCTTTCAGCTTTAGTCACTGAAGGGGATTGTTAGAAACGGACAAAGAGCTGTTTCCCTTAATTTTTTTAAGTGTGAATTTTGTCTTGACAGTTTCCTTTCAGAAACAAAAATTGAAAACAAATTGTCCTATACACAAAACAAAGGGGCAGATCCTCAGCTGGAATGGACTGGTATTACCAAATGAATAACAACCACTCGCAGGAGAGACTCTGGCCCGTTTCACACAGCTGCTGATCCTGCTCTGCCCAGACAAGAGCTTCAGCCTCTGGTTTTAGAGGGCAGCAGCGCTGGCTCTAGGTAGCTTGAAAAAGACAAAAGGGCTTCCTTCAGAGCAGCTGAAAACACACCAGGGCTCCAAGAACTGTGCACCATACACTTTCCAAACCTAGAGCTGACTCCAGGTGCGTGAGCCAGTGGACATGACAGCAAGAAAATAACTGATAGAACATGGCCCTGAAATGAATGAGCTGCCTTGGAGAAATGCTGGCAAAACAGGCTTCTAGAAACCACTTACATGTGGGGTTTACTTTCTGAAAACAGGCCTGTCTCAAGATTTTTCTCTCAAAACCAAGATCAGACTGGTCACCATCTTGAAAATGACATGAGAGGTCCCCAAGAAAATATTAACTGTGCAGTGCAGGAGAACAAATACATGAGTAACTGTGATCCATCCCAGTCAGTCCTGCCCTGAGAGAGACTGCAGCACAGCACAACTGCACCCGCCACTTGGGAAGTGCCGTCGGTCGTGAACAAGTTACTAAGAGCAGCAGTCACTGCCTTTGGGTCCTGCCAGCACAAACTATGACTCTCATCAGGCTGCCCTTTGTGCAGGCCCAAGCGTGCTCCAGAAGTGCTGATGTTAGCTCGGTTTGTTAGTCTCCTTCACCCAGAAAAACCCTCAAGAAAATAAAACTATACATGTTAGGAAAATTCAGAAAGTCTCTCATTTTGCCAAGGGACAAACACATCCCCGTTGCCGCCACCTCCAGTGGCGAGAGCTGCCCAGCCTCTGAGCTCCCTGTCCTCCCAGCTCAGCAGAGTCCCCTGGAAGACCCAAAGCACTGCACCAGGGCCCGAAAGGGAAGGAATGCTTGAGAACTACTGGAGAAGCACCCATCCTCCAAGGGCCGACAAGGGGTGGGTTTGGCCACATGCATTTTACATTTCTTTGCAATTTACTTTCTTTGCAATCCTGAATTGGGAGCGTCACTTCTCCCTCCCACCCCCAACATCAGCAGAGGAGCTGGAAAGCCAGAGTTATTTTTAGGAGATGGTACATTTAGGCCCTGTTAATCTTGACTGGGTCCCTTTGAAAATGACAAGGTTGGATAATCAAACACATTACACAGACTTTCCATGGAGGTTGCTTTGAAAACAAGCCTCCCACCATTCAGATACGTAGGAGACAATAATTCGAGTAGTAACGTTTGATGTTGCGCTGACTTGCCTCATTGTGGTGACCTCACTAGCATTTTTATGCGGAGGCCTTGGAGAACAAGGAAATTAAAGCAGTTAATTGACTTCAAGTATATAAAATAAAACAATTAGTCATCAAAAAGTCTTCTAGTGGCTCCCACATTACACCCATCTTGAGTGGCAAGAGGCCATTCTCTGGCTGAGGCTGGCAAAGAGGATGGCAGTGCTGCCTGCTCACATCGCGCAGCCAAACGAGCATGCTGGCAAAACACACCCAACAACTCCGAAGGGAGCTTGCTGGTGTGAGAGCTAATGCATTAAACTGGTTGGCATTATTAAACTGGAACAGGAAAGGAGAATGCTAGGAGAAAAACACCAGGGGAGGAGCTCTGGCTAGAAAAGGCTGCCTGATGCTAGTAAATTAACCAGCCCAGTCTGGTCACAGCTGTCCTATTAAGTCTTTTAGCCACCAAAATTGCGGGGAGGGGAACACATCCAAACAGACAGTTGATAATGGTCCCTCGCTCATGCTGATTTTCAGACCAGGGCTGGCTGCAAGTCTCAAACCAAAGTTCTGCCTAGGACCACACTCAATATCCACAGGGCACAGCAGGGCTGGAGAAAGCCAAGCAGGTTGGTAGGTGTAGGAGGACAAGCAGCAGTGCAGAGATGACTGCCAGGCCCCGGAGCAGCACGTTACCTCAGAGCTGATTGCCGACAGGAAAATCAGTCGTGCTGCTGGCAACAGCCTGCCAGTGCTGCCTCCAATTCTGAATCTACCTAAACTTTGACCAGTGAGTTAAGAGAGAAGCTGCCAACCAGAGGCTGCCCAGTTTTGGCTTTGCTGGAACAGAATCTAATCTGGCCCGGCATTAAGGGAAGCAGAGTTGTAGGAGAGTAGCAGGAAGTTGCTAAGTAAAAGAGACTTCAAAATAATTTCATTTTAAACAAAACTAAGGCATTACCATAAAGTAAATGGCCACACCTTGCCACTTGCATGGTTCTGCTAACAAGACCAGCTTTTCCATAGCTAGGCAGATATAATGAGTCTTGGGTGCCTAACTCTTTTAAGCTCATTTCCAAACTCCAGCCAAAAATCACTTTCTGATTCACCACTTTCTCAGGCACACCAGTGTTTAGAGAACGCCTGCAGGCTGGTACTGTGCTGTACAAAGTACATAAGAATATGTTTAATTACTCCATGGACCAGGGATGTGATTAATCATATGCTTAAAGTTAGGCATGTTCTTAAGCATGCTACAGACTTGGAGCTTTAAGTGGATCTATCGGGTACTCTGGTACTCCTAATTTTCCTGTTCTTTGAGGTTAAGTACATGGAAAGATTATAAGAATATTCCTGTGGTCATACACTCCAAAAAATTCACCTAAAGTCTAGGTCTTGACAACTTTTTTTTTTTTTAAATTACAACTTTAGTACCTATTCTCCCCATATTCCCACCAATACTGTACCCACTGATTCAGGTATTACAATAGCATGTATATTATCAGAATATATTTGCATTAAAACATAAGCTAATTATTATAATTCACAGGTTTTTAAAAGTTTTGGGCTTAGTTTTTACTTTGCCTGAATAGGGCTCCAGGTAAGAACTTAAATTCATTTCATCTGCACACTTTGGGCATTAGTTCCCTTATGCCTGAGCAGTGTACAAAGTCCTAAAAAAAAATATATAGCGTATCATTAAAACTATTGCCCCTGCTAGCAGTGGACTCATCACATGGAAGAACTCAAGCATAAAATGTGCATCAGCTATGGGTGGTCACGTAAATTCACATTTCATTAGCCACAACGTACATGATCCTGTGGATTTTTTTTTCACTGCGCTTTTCCACCTTTCCAGCAGAGCTCCTAGTTCATAATAATTTCAGGAAGGTCAAACTCTATTCCCCAGGGAGGAGCAAGCAGAGGAGACAGGGACCTGAATGCTCCATTATTTATTTTTTTTTTAAGACACAAGTGCCCCTTTTATGACTAAGGAAATCCCCGCTCAGGGAGGCTGGAGAGACCGGACAAGAGCCACTTCTCGAGGCAGGCGTGTGACCTGTGTGTGCTGCCAGCAGGAGCATCAGAAAGTCAGGGAACATCCATGCCCAAGTTCACCCAGTAAAATCATTTAATACTGACAAACCAACAGACTTCAATTAGACCAAAGCATGTGCAGATCATTTTTCAACACCCGGCCGACAGCACAGGATTTGATTCCAAGAGAGGAGGCACATGTCTCTGAAGGAAGCCTCCTTTGAGGAGGAAAGCAGGTACAAACATTGATAAACATTTTGACTGCTCACCCTAACTAATGCCATGACATGCTTTTTATTGCCATAAAACGTGCCTATTTTTGGTACTGGGACACAACGGGGGAGAGAAAAATGCATAGTCCCCAGTGTGGCAGCTGGCCAAGCCCAGGTGCCCTCACTCTTATCACAGCACTAATATGGTGATCTCAAGCTTTTAAACTATGTTGTTCTCTGCTCAAGATGTTGATTTTTTTTTGGTAAGTTTACAGTTTGGTTTTTTGGTTTTTTTTGGGTACAAAATGTAATAACATCTTGCAGACAAAACTGAAGTGTATATTACTAGGGAACCCAGCCTTAATGCTGTAAGTCTAGGAGAATTTACAGGCCTTTGTCTCATCTGTGTTACTAAAGGTACCAGATGGCCAGATACAGGTTCAGTAACCACTGGGAATGCCCACTTGTTTTGTGTCCAACCGTATATATGCAGCAACTCCTTACAGCAGCACAAGTCACACCCCCCATCATTTGCTGAATGTCATTATAACTAAACAAGATTTGGCAACATGAAGTTGAGCAAGTGTCCTTAAAATTGATAATAGTTCAGAGCCATAAAAACATGTTAGAGAAACCCAATCGTCTTTGCCATATAGACTGCAAGAAAGTCACAGCAACATTCAGAAAAGCTGAGCTGTGTGGGCACCCCTGGTACCTGATGGTGTTTGGTGTCTGACTACCAGTGACCAGTCATAGAAGCAGCTTTATGCCTGCAAGTTTTAGACCTCTGATACCAAAGCCAGCAAGCACATCCAAGAGTTAAGTGAAATATACGGTTAAAAGCCTTGCCATTTGCATAATAAGATGTTGTCAGTGCCCAAATTTGTGCCTGCTATTCAATGCCACACAGGATTCACAAGAAATGGTTGAGAGGGGGGAAATTCCATCCCCTTTAAAAATGCTATTAATGAACAAGAAGCCTTGCTCCTACCCCTGCTGTTGGTCAGTAAGATTTCAGTTCATCAGAGCTGAACTCACAGTACTTGCTGTGGCCATATGCAGGTATTTTTCCTTTGGCCCTAACAGACCACAGACATTACAGGCTGTAAACAGCAGGCACTAGGACCAGCTGGCAAGAAGATGACAAGTGTGGAAAGCCGGTGCCTTTTCTGCCTGCTCTCTGCTGCCCAGTACTCTTTTTCATTTAGCCACCATAATCAATGCACTCAGTTTTGCTTACATTTTCAGCTCTTTTCCTTCCTGGCTGTCAGGTAATAGCTCAGCAGCACTGCTTACATTCAAAATCATGCCTGGAATCACGAAGTTGTTGTAAAATTAATTAAAAAAAAAAAAGTATTTGGCGTATCTTTAGTTGCTGTGGAAATCATTCGGATGGGAGGTTATTTCTGGAAGCTGTATTGGGATGTACATTATTTCTTTCACCTGGACTAAAGTGTTTCCTTCCGGGTGTGGATTTACTCACGGGAGAAAGGAGAGAAAAGAGGAAGCGCTCAGTTGTTCTGTCAATCTGTTCATCTCCTGCACGCTTCAGAGGCCACACGCCAGAGAGGCTCAAGCAGCACTCCTGCAAATCCTCCCTCCCCAGTGAGATCCTGCCTGCAGGAGCTGGGTCTCTAAAGAAACGCTGCTTATGTTTGTAGCCCATCAGGTCAGGGTTCAGGGGGATACATCAGTGCAGCTCCATGGCAGTCAACACTCGTGCCCAGTTACACCAACTTACAGCAGAGCTTTCTGTGCTTTGCAACAGCCTCATTATATGTATTTTTAAGCACTTAAGCCTGTGCTTGCTGCCTACAAGAAACTGAATGTAACTCAGCATTAATGTAACACTGATAGCTAGTTACAAAATATTTCCATTTGGAAAATGCACTTTAAAGTTAAAAAAAGGTTTGAAAGTTACAGAATTTCCAAACATTTATGAACATGTTGCTCTAAAATGGCTGTTCATCCAAACCCATTACCAGTCACCAAAATAAGAGTACAGGACAAATCCTGAGTTGGTGCAGATCAGGGTATCCCCACTGGCTTACAGGAGATGTTTTTATTTAGCAATGGGCACACCTGCTGTTTCTCTGGGGATCTGTAAATTCATTCTGTGATGTAGACAATCTACAAGCAAAATTTATATTTTAAGATTAAACTCCCATCAGATGCTTTGAAACTAAACTACAGTTTGTGTTCTTTATGAAGGCAATAATATCTTAAAAAGTATGAAGACATCCAAAACTTTATGTAACTAGTATTACATAACACCTTAAACTGACTCGTAAGCATTTTCCTTACTCTGGATTTATTACATTTTTATTTAGGGCATGTGAAACAACTCGCTATACAAGTGCAGTCACTCACATGGGGCTGGGCTGGGGGGAGAGCTCATTCCAGTGAAAATTCTGAAGTGAGAAGCTTATTAATACATTTGCAACCATGTCTGCAAAGAAACACTGTCAGGAAAAAAAAAAAAAAAAAGAAGTTTCATTGTGTCTCACTGCCCTGAATGGCCATTGATATAGAAATCAAATAAAGTCCTGGAAAGGGGATACTATTAGTTTAAAAGGCTGAATGCACGTAGAACCTCCAAATGCATAAAGCATTAATGTCATAAATGTGTGTGAATGTTCTCATTCAGGCTATAATTTATTCCCTAAGGAGATGCAAAACTAGCTCAAATATGCTACAAGTGAACCAAACTCTTCCAATGAGGAGAGTGCAGTAGGTGAATCCTGGAGCTAAATTTAGGCTGGGACTTGCCGTAACATAATTCTAATCTCAGCGTAGCACTTTGAGTCGCAGCTAAACACACATTGTGAAATGACTCGGTGAGTTCTGCTCCTTTGTTTCCATCTACTTGGGGTGAACTTTTGGGAGGTTTTTACTAACACAGATTTAGGAAATGCAGCTCAATTTACTGAGTTGAATTTTGTTGTTCAGTGCAATTGTTTGTTTGGTTGTTTTTTTTAATATTTTTTAAATGTAGATTCAAGTTGGATTTTGGGTGTGTATGAAAGCTCATGAGGAACAGACACTCTAACTATATTGAAAGCTATATGTAAAACACCAGTAAATGCACTGCTGAATAATCCACAACACTGATAAAAATAGAAAAATTTGATACTGTAAATATCTGATTATGATTGGTTTTGCTTTGTTTTCCACAAATTACATTATTTGTTTGGTTTTATGGTCCAAGTTGAATTAAAATGGGCAGGTTTGTTTGTGAATGAGTACCTTTCTGTTTCTCATTCTTTACAACTGTTACATTTGCATGGGAATGTTTTCCTCCTCCAGAAACATTTCCTTCAAAATTAACAGATGAAGTCACAATTATACAAAATATCTTTGTAGTCAAAGCAGGTTTTGTAATAAAAACCCCCATTTTAAATGCAACTGAGACTTCCAAGTCTACTTCATAGTATCCTTCAGGTGTAAAATACACCCATAATTTGAGAATTGAGGAAACTTTTATCTTTCATACAACATCAAAATATCATTTGCAGTTTTAAAAACTAGGATATTTTAACTGAACTATGTTCAAATTCTTCCTTAAAAAAAATATAAATATCTCTCCTCTCTATTCTTACAAGATTTTTCATGCATATGCTGGCTCCAAAGCTCCAAATCAGTTTGCCACAACTTGTTTCACTGGAATTCATCAAAAGACTAAAAAAAAGCCAAGTGCCAAGGAGCCGAGCCCTTGGCCCCAGCGAAAACTGTCCTACCAATCACCACAGCCTGGAAAGTCCCAGTTCTCAGAACTAGCTAATGTTTTAAACAAGAGATCGTAATCAAAATCACGATCCCTGACAAAGTCTCAATATTTTACTCTATAAATTCTTAAATAATTTTCCAGCATCTGTAGGTTGCTGCTGGCTCCACCCTCTCAAATATCAGCAATTGCTTGCTGCTCTTAAAGAAAATTCCGTTTTGGGGAAATGTGATAGTATTCCAGATGTTTCAGCATAGGGCAGTTCTGCCTAACCGAACCTGATCGTCGCTCTGTAACGAAGCTGAGCATTCAACAGCTTCTGGAATTTATTCCTTAGACTACTGCACTTGCATATTTCAATTTAACCCTATTGCCAGTATCGTGTTCAAAAATCCTGTTCTTTGTAAAACAACAGAGACACTCCTGAAGTGGGTTTTTCCGAAAACATAAAGCCATGACTAATTTTAGCAGGCCTTTGGGCCACTGGTAGATTAGTTCCTACAGGCTGCTGATTGAATTAAATTAAAGTGTTTTAAATTGTATTCCTCACCATATTTTAAAAGTTATCATGCAAAGAGATCTTGCTGAATGACACCTGCTTTCAAATTTTATAGATTGATAAAATTCCATACTTAGAACTGGAAAGGGGGGGGAGTAAAGTGCATTTAGAGAGGTTCAAAACAGCTGTAAGAACTGGTATGTCACTATTTCATTTCATCAAGATTTTGCCAGGAAAAGGCCAGGAAGAGTTCCTGCCCTACCTCCAGCTGTACAAGACTGACCCTTTCACCAGATCGAACAGTTTAGGGTAACGTTTGCTCCTCAAAATAACGCCTGAAGCACCACGCATTCCTCCTTGGTCTGTCAACTGCACTGCAACTGAGCACTGTAGCTGTCTGAGCAAGACTCCAAAGCTTGGTCAGCTGGGGCACTTTGTAATTAAAATTATAATAATGAATGGCAACAGAAATAGGCAGGATCTAGGAGTCAAGACTCCAGTAATAAATGGTGTCACTAACAAATCTGTATAGGGAAAATACTGAAATCCTGCATGATGCCATGGAATGTGGGCACATCATCCACCCACGTGGACATTCAGGATGCCACGACAGACTTTCTGCCAAAGGAGAGGAAGAACAAAGGCCTGTTGCCACAGACAGGGAAAAAACAACGGCTGAACCCTTCTAAACTACTAAGATCCAAATAAAATCCAAAAAGTCTAAACAAAACCAATCCTACCAACCAATATCTTGGAAATGTTTTGATTGTTCAGTGCTAAAGAAATATGCCATGAATCCATAGTCCACCAGTTAAGCAGGGAAAATGAAGCTGTTTCTAGACCAGCATCATCCCTGGCTCATCTCCTTTAATCTGCAGACACAAGATTGGTTTTTTTCCACACTGTTGCTGGCTCACACTAAGGTTCAAACAAATGTGCAGGCTGGGATAGGATCTGAAGGACCAGTTCTGCCCTCAGCATGGAAGGGTTTCCCCACCTCAGCATTAGACACTACCCTCTTTGGGATCCTAGCAGTTATAATTCTCTTGTTAGCACCACCACATGCACACACACACCTTCTCACTCACTCCCCAAAGTGATCAAACCCAAGCAGAAACCCCTCTATCAAGCAAAGATCATACCTGGCAAAGGCAGACAGCACTCTGCTTTGGGAAAGCCACAGAGATGCCACCAGTCTTTCTTATTTCAAAGGGATGTCACTCAGACTGCAGGAAGGGACTGAAGTCTCAGGGATGTTCCCAGCTGCAGGCCAGTGTAAGCCACCTTGCAGCCACTTCTAGGCTCTCCTGCCCTCCTCCTCCTATCTCCCCTTGGATCTGTCACTTTTGGGTCCCCAGGAAGGGAAGTGATGACATCAGCAGGAGCTGGAAGGATTTACTCAAGCAGGCCAGCAGTGGAAAGGGAAAGCACATTCTCTTCCCCGTCTGGTTTGTCTCTGTGTGCTTAAGAGCTGGCCTGCAGCGGGAGCTGGCACAGAGCACACCCTGAGCTCGGGGTTTGCCATCCACGGATGGGGCCAAGAGCGGAGGGGGGAGCGTCTGCAAGCTGGGTGCACACTGGATGCTTCACTCTTAAGAAATTTAGTCCTCACTAAGGGTGCAAGGCTCTAACACAAGCATGTCCAGTCTTCTGTGAAAGGTCTGTACTGAACAAGAGAGTCAATACCAGGCATGGTCTGAATCTAACCTGCCCCTGATTACATATATTTGCAACCCAGACACCGCAGACTTGCTGTGCTCTGTGTACTCCTGCAACTTAAAATACAACCCTGGCTCGAAGGTCTCTATTTGCAAACATAGAGGAACCGCGGTTCTTAAATTGCAGGCAAACATTTGACTTCAGTCAGTGCAATTCAAAGAATATCCTGCATGAACCCCACCCTTCTGCCCAACAACTCAAGCCCTTAATGCCTAGATAGTTTTCTTTCAGGCCTTATCACAGATAAAATATGGCCCTTTTTTTGTTGAAGGAGTAGAACCTGCCAAATATTTACCAACTCTTTTAGAAGGCTGAAAATGTCACTCCTACAGTGTAATAAACTGCCCCGGAAAGGCCCTGATAAATAGAGAGAGCCTTGCTGTACTGCCCAGAACTAGTTTAGTGTGGCCCAAGTATTGCCAAGTCTGACTGACGAAGAAAGCATATTTGTACATACAGAAAGATTATCAAGAGAGGCATAAAGTTTAGAGTGAAAATAAAACAAAGTCCCATTATTAACTAGGGAGGGGGAAATAACTGCATCCCAGAAAGCAAAGGATATTACGAAAACTTCAGAGCTAAAACAGTAATTTAAGAGCTTGTCCACAGCTTGCAGCAGCAGCTTGAACCATCTTCCTTAGCATTTGGAAAGTGCTAAACCATGGGCTACCCCCCAACCCAGCCATCAGAGTAATATTATTTAAAAATAAAATTAAATATTTTAACTTTGTAATTTGACCCACAAAAAAGTCATTTGGGGCATGAGGGAATGTTCCCTTCCAGCCTGAACTTTAATTCAGAGAGAATGTTTAAACTCAGCAGTGTAAAACAGATGCTGAGAAATACATCTGCATTGCACTGTATGTTCTTTGGGGCACATACAGAAGTGGCAAAGCGCCTGTCAATGCAGCATGTGCAGCTACGATCTAAATAATTGCTAATATTGTAGATGAATGGACAAAAAATCCCCACATCCCTAGTACCAGCAAGTCTGTCAACAGAGTTCTAGGAGCTATAAACGACTACATCCATACTACTTCAAACAGATAAATGTTGCTTGAAAAAACGTGTCCTTTCACCTTGGCAAATGCCATTAAGAAAACGAAAAAAAAATATTTCTAAAAGTGACTAGGGAGTTGGAAGTTCAAATGAACACACTCAGTAAGTCCTGATGACCATAAAATGCTGAGTACTCGCTGCCTACAGGAGCCAGGCTTCAAATGAATCTTGAAGGATGGACTCAGATAAAAATATAGTAACTGAAATTATGCTATATAACTCTCCAAATTTGGGGGGGGGGGGGGCAGGGACAGGACAAAACTTGCCAGAGTTACTTAAAGACAGGAAGAAAACAATTATTGCTGGGAAAATTTTTTACAGATTATATTAAACATGACAAAAGCTAAACCAGAACTTTACCCAGCTTTACAAAGCAAACCACAATTAAGAAAATCTCCCACAAAAGTGAAAACTTCAGCCTACCAGCTAGTCCCAGAGCTTGAACAGCAACACAACAAACTCAACAAAAATCACTGCTTGCCAGTGATACCTCAGAAGTTCTACAAGAAGTTAGAAGAAGCACGCCAAAGAGGCACAGAAATCTGTTCCCCGTTCCCCTCTTCCACACCATCAGGTTTTAATGTTAATGATACGGCTCCACATACTGAAAGTATTTTTACACTATGCTCGTCTTCTTGTAGCTCTGTCTTGTTCCAGGGTGGATGATTAGAATCAGATTTCTGTGATTTCACTGCAGATTAATTTTGTTAAGAGCTACAGATCTGCAGGGAGAAGAGGGCTGCAAACAGGCCAGCAGAACGGTCTCTAACAGCGTTCTCTCCTAAAAGGGTAAAAGTATTTTTGCCTTACTTTCACATACTTTTCCTTTTTGTGGCCACTAGACAGAGTTCTTTACCAAAAAAAAAATGGACATATGGGAAAAAGAAACATGCAAAAAGTTTTCCTTTAAATTTTGGGTTCAAAGCAAGCTCCCAACCAGTACTTCTGAATAGGTTATAAAGAGAACAGGCCCAAGGCAGACCTGACTGCGCCTGCTGTCCCCTAAGTCAAACAAGCGACCAAGGGACGGCACGCAGGAAATAATTCTGATCTATCAAGGTCTGTATGCCCAATGCATGTCAGAGGAATAGCTATTAATACACATTTTAGTATGCTGTGCACAAGTGCTTGGATAGAGAGGGCTAAAGAAGAAAAAAATATGCAGAGGTCTGTAATGCCATTTGCAGATTTTTCCTATTTGTGAAGCATTAAGTAAAATTTTTTTTTTTTTTTTTATGGCCAAATGCTACAGAATAGAGTACTGAAAACAGCATTTGTTTGCAAAAATCTCATGGGATCAGAGCGTAAAAGTTGCGTGGAGTGTGTATATATCTGCGTACACACATGCAGAATGTAGACTCCTGCAATGCTACATCAGAGAGAAAACTAAATTCTAAGTGTCTCAGAAAGACATGCAGGAAGATTTTAATTTTCCATTTGCTTTTATACACCTTAGTCATGAGAATACTGTTGCTACTTGGCCTTCTTCCTTACTGCAGGTCAATATCATTGACTTTACAAGACAGAAGTAAAAACACAGCTACACAAATAAAATAAAATTTAAAAAATAATAATTAAAAAAAAACAAACCAGAGAACCCTTAAAATAATTCTAAGACCTTAAAATGTAATGTCATATAACACAAAATGGCACAGCAGTTATAAATATGATGCCATATGAGCAAGGAGTAATAGACACACACAGAGATATATAAACACTGTGCCTAAAGAAGGAGCACACACCAGCATCTCCAGAAGTGCAGTGTACTGAATCGAAATCAAAGACAAATAATAAAAGGAATATCAGAAGGGTAAAGGGTAAAGCACTTGGGTGAATACAAGAATTACCGGCAGCCAAGCCATTTGGTATGTATGGGACTAGATTTATTAAAAAAAAAAAAAAAAAAAAAGTAAAGAAAACAGATGTGTTTCCTGAAAGTGAAAGCGGCAGAAGGATGCACATGGCCCTTCAGGAGCAAAACCCGGGCGCTGGCTCCCTGCTAAAGCAGGGCCCGGGCACAGCGTCCTGCCAGCCCGCAGCCGGTAGTGGCCGGGCACGTCGGGGCCCGCCGGGAAGCCGCGGAGACGTCCGCCAGCACCGGTAAGACGCACACGTTTAAGACCCTCTCCGAGGTGGAAGAAAGCAAAATGCACTTACGGTTCGCAGAGAACCAGCTCCGTCCTCGCCCTACAGCCCGCGCGCGGCGAGCCGGGGACACCAGCTGGCCCCCGTCGCGGTCCCGGCGGCAAGAGCCGCCCGAGCAACACCCGCCGGTGCCCCGCCGGGCCGGGCTGGGCCGAGCCGGGCCCCCGCGTCCCGGCGGGAGCGGCCTCGGGCAGCGGCACCGCCGCGCTCTGTCTTCACCCGCTGCGAGCCTGGCAGGTCCTGGGAGCCGAGAACTGGGACTTTGTAGGCCAGTTGAAGACACGAACCTCTCATCTCGCCCGCAAAGACCCAGCCCTCAACTCGCCCATCAGGCGCAGGCTGCGATTTCTTATTAATGTTTTTTAATTGAACTGCCCTCGCTGGCCAGTGCCCACCGGCAGCGCAGAGCCCCCCGGCCCCCGCCCAGGGCCACCAGGGACCGTGCCGGAGCGGGGCCACCGCCCCAGCCGGGAGAGGCAGCGACCCCCGCTGCCCCCTCCCCGAATTTGCGAGACGGCCGGTCCCAGAGCAGCGGACTCCCCAGACCCGCACCTCAGACTGGGCCCGCAGCCCCCGGGCCGGGCCCCGACGCGCATCGTGACTCGGCACCACCGAGCCCGATCCTGCTCCTGCGGGAACTTGGTACGCGGGGAGGGGAAGCGAAAACATCCCATATAGTCCACAGGGCCAAAAAATCCCGAGCCCTCCATTACCTGCTCTGGGGAGGGAGAAGGGGAAAGGAGTTTTAGGGGGGGATCCTGCGGCCGCCTCCCCTCCCCAGACCCGCAGGTCCTCGGGATTCCGCACAGGAAGGACTCGGGCTGAACTAAACCAAGTAGGGAGAATCAGCGGGCGACTGCAGTCCCCCTCTTCTGCCTTCCGCACCCCAGCTGCTCGCAGATGGGTATTTAAACTGGCATTGATCACGTTGGGATTTTTTCCCCCCTTGCGAAAGGCAAAATAAAAAAAAAAAAAAAAAGAAAAGAATTCGTTGCCACAAGGGACACTGCAACATTTCTCTCGGCTTTTCAAACGCTCCGATTGCTCCAGCGAGTTCTAAAAGTCCCGACCCAACAAGCAGCAGAGGAAAAGTAGGGGGGGGTAAAAGCCCAAAACACCCAAAAGCAGCAATTAATAATAATTTAAAAAGCCAAAACTCAACACCCAAAAGCCATCAAACCAGACAGAGGCGAGCTGCTCCGTGTCACAGTAAGGCGCAATCCCGGTGCGGCGGAGTTTCTGTCCGGCGGCAGACGCACATCCCTCGAAAGTTTGCTCCACGTGTTGCGGCCGCGTCCCGGGAGGGTCGACACGGCCCGGCACTGCCCGCCGCACCGCGGAGGGGGGTGGGGGAGAGGGCGGTGCGGACCCGCTCCGCCGCTCCCTGCCGCTCCCGCGCCGTTTAAGGAAGCGGCCAGTCCCCACCCCTGCGCCGGGCAGCTCCCGCTGCAGCCCAACTCGGCGGATTTGGAGGCTCTCACGGGCTGCCCTTCCCACCCCCTGCCCTCCCCGACGCTTCGCTGGCCCATCTGGCCCCGCACAAGGCGGCAGGAAACAGGCGCCGAGGCTCCCGGTGCCCGCCGCCGTCCCGGTGCCGCCCGGTGCCTCCGCGTACCCGGCCGCCTCCCGCCCTCGGCCGCGCTCCTCCCGCCGGCGCCTCCGCCGGAGCAGCCGCGCCGGCCTCCGCGCCCCCGGAACC
>JANHGN010012372.1:8474-45829 GCA_024605025.1 Megaceryle maxima | reverse complement strand
AGTCTCCTTCTCTGGAGACTTTCAAGACCTGTCTGGATGCATTTCTGAGTGATCTGCTCTAGTTGTGTCCTGCTCTGTCAGGGGGGTTGGACTCGGTGATCTTCAGAGGTCCCTTCCAACTCCCAGCATTCTGTGATTCTGTCAGTTTCTGAGAAATGTATTCCAGTTCAGTGACAGAATGATTTTCTGTTAGGCTTCATTACTGACTAGGAGGACTTGATTAACATCTTTGACTTTTGACATACGGTATTTGATGAACTCTTTGATCTAAGGATTTGATAGCAATATATGGGGCCTTCAGTAGAAGACCAGCAGTTCAAATCAGAATTTTTTTCTCATGATTAGAGATGACATATAAAAGCTGTTCTCTGTCCTACTGGCAATAATCTCTGCCCATTTATTAGTCTACCGATGCCCACATAATTATTTTAAGTTAAGCAGAAAGTATGTCTCCAGTCCCGTGGAGGTTGGTGACATCACTTGTGTTTTTATTTAGATTTATGTTTGCTGAATCAGAACCTGAGTAAGAGAGTGACTTTAGTGAAGAGTGGGTGCTAAGTCTCTTATGAATCAGGTCCTTTTGTTATCTTAAAGTTATTTCTAAAAAATGTTCCTTACAGAAAAGGAATGAGTTTTAATGACTTTGGAACAGTTTCTCCTGGTGTTAATGGATAGTCAATCTGTTGGAAAATTCTGTACTTCGCCCTGGAGAGGAACTTGCAGAATAAATTATTACTTAACCTAACAATAAAGTTTGGGTCAATTCCTTGAAAAAAAATTATTGCTCATTTGAAGGTCATGCTGTGGTTGGTATTGTTTCCAGCTCAATGATTAAAAGCTTAGTCATCCTCTTCAGTTTCTCCTGGATTGGTGCCTTGTGTGTAGGAACTGAGTCTGAGCTTGACCGGGACCAACAGGCCAGTGTGTCGGTCTGTGTATTGATGAGGAACCTTTTTAAAGAGCGAGGTATTAGTAATATTAATTCTTTTGCCTTTGTTCTCTTTAAGAAGCAAACCGCTACATTTTTTACACATTTTTTTTCTTTGCACATCGAAAGTAGCTGAAACTTGCTTTACTGATTTATACTCTGTTATAACAGCAAAGAGCAGCCCTCTTTCATTGGGAAGTAAAAGCTTAGGGAAACATGGACTTTGGTTGTCATTGTTTCTGTCTGGATTTCCAGATGCGCAGAAGTCTTCTGTATGGTCCCTCCATTCTAGACCCCTCTTCTCATCACAGGAAGAATACCTTCAGTTCTTGATGGTCACAGCTCTTGCTGGTTCTCCAGCATTCTCAGTATCTTGAGCATTCTCCGTGTCCCACTTGGAGCAAGCTAGAGCTCAGTGGGTTTCCATTTCACTTGCAATTTTTCATCAGAGAAGGGACAACAGGAAGGAGCGCTTAGAACAGAATATAAGGCTGCTTTGATCTGTGCCCTTGCAAAGCTTTCCAAAAGCTACTAATTAGTCCCTACAGGGGGGACTACTACACAGTGCTGAGTAGTAACATTAACCAGGTTTTGCAGTGTGGTACTCTTCAGGTACAAGCTCTCAGGGGAAAGAGGAGGAAACCTACCGTCTCTGCTGGAGGAGTTCAGCAGCCTCCTTTGGAAGCAGTCATAATTATCCCATTATTTCCAGAGAAGGGTAAGACTGTTGCATTTCCTCCAAGTTGACAGCAAGTCATAGATCCCAACCTTTCTTGCACATCCAGTTAGACCCAGAATTTTCACTTGGGGGGGGGATCCTTTTATTCAGTCTGCAAAGTGCCATGCTCCTGCAGCTGTACTGACCATGCAGCAACCAGTGAGGGAAAAGGTGCCTAGATTCTTTAATTGCACAGAAAAGAATTTTTTCCTCCCCTTATATTGCTAGTTGGCTGTATTAGCTTTCTCCTGCTGATTGCCTCTTTTTTTTTTTCTTTTTTTTTTTTTTTCCTGGCATGTATATGCATTTATTCCACTATTTTTGCAGTTTACTGGAACAGCAGGTTTAGCCAGGTCAACTAAAATGTGTGTTTTGGTTTTGCTAGTTACTGTAGAGTTACTGTAGAATGTTGTGATGATCAGCATCAGAATTCTCAATACATAGTTTATATAGTTACCAACAGCTACACATCTTGTTCTTTTTTGAAGGGTTCTCACTAACTGACATACAGATAACTAGGCACAAGTCCACAGGCAGACCCTCCTAAGGAGTGTTGACAGATGTACCAGGCTGTCCACCAGCATATGGCACTGGTCCAGAGTTACCAGAAAGTTTCCTTGCAATATAGCAGCTATCGACTGCAACATATGAATGCTCTAGAAATAAATTTGTTCTGATAGAAAAGATAATACTCTTACAAAGATGATGAAAGTGTGGTTTTTTGATTATCTGAGGAGACTGTAATTATGAAAATTGTTTTCCAGTGGGAATTGTTATTATGTGGTTAGATTTTTGGCAGCTTTCTGTTCTTACTGTGGCATTAAAAGGCTGAATCAGCAGCACACTTGAACGTACTTCACTGGCTTTCACAAACCTGAGTTTTCAGGGCTGTTTAATACAATGCTCAAAAGAATTTTGAATGTTTTGCATGTGGGGCTTTTTTCTGTCCTGAATCTATTGATGAGACTGATTTTTACATCTATAAATTTGCATTTTGTGACTGGTTAACAAGGACAAATTATTTTTGTCTAAGTTAGGAGTGTCTAAAAAGCAGGAAAAATAGTTAATAACGGACATTTCACAGTGTTGTGGTTTAAATGTGAGCAGACCGAGCATGGAGGGGGGACAGGTGATAACACCAGGACCCTGAGGAGTCAGAGGGCAGCTGTTACCCCCTCCCCTTCTGTGCCACAGTCCAGAGAACCAGGAAACAGGGAGTTTGGGGTGGCCTCTTTCTTCCAGGTCACTGGGAGCTGTGAGGGCATCTCAGCACCATGTGCACCACGCAATCCATTGCCATCTGAGAGCGAGTTTCGTATATAATTCTGTGTCCTTCTTCTCTTAACGTTCCTTCTTATGCTTTTTCTCCTGTTGTTAATTAAATCTGTTATAGTCTTAACTTCCAATCTTGAGTGAGGCATTTTTCTTTTTCCTTATTCCCCTTTTTATCCTCCCATGGGAGGGAGAGGGGAAGGGGGCTAATCCATGTCAGCTTGTCCTGAGCCTTAAACGGAGACACACAGCTGCTGTGTGGGTGTTTTAAGTTGGGTAAATATACACAATGCAGGTGTATGCATTTGTTAAATATCTCTCTTGGGTGAGGAGTTTGTTGTTAGTGTAGGAGAAGTGCTTTAACAGAAGAATATTTTCCACATTGCAATTTCCTAATACAGTATCCACTTGGAACACAGTTCTGTAGAGAGAATGGGGGATGAAGAACATTGAAATTATGTTGGATGCTTGGGCAAGTTGGAAACAGATTTCTTTGGTTTCAGTGGATGATTCGTAAAAAAACCACCCCAAAATCCAAAAGAACAAAATAAAAACCTCACCAAAAAAGCCTCCAACACAAAAAGAATCCCCCAAACCAGGAAATATATGGCTTCAGAGAATGATAGGAGTAGTTTTTACTGACATTTGATTAGTGTGAAAAATGCTTGAAGTGAAGGATTATTTAGGTTTGGAAGAATATTGTTGCCAAGGTGCTGTGGGACTGCATGTGCAGAATCTTCCTTTTAGCTCCCTATTCCAAGCTGTAGAGTGATCTCACAGTACAGCTGGCCTGCTCACAGCCTCAAAACAGGCTGTGGGCTTGCAGGAGTCCAGATGGCTTTTTTTCCTGTTTGGGACCACTGTTCCTTTCTAGATGACTCCTGTGCCAGGTGCTATTATTCTTCCCATTTCTGTCATCGTTAAAAGGATTTATTTTTTACTGTTACTATTATTGACATACTGAGAATGTCATGTGCATTTCACAAGCCTTCCTCAGTTTGCCGCGGTCCCTTGTAATTGTGAACACTTCCTGCCTCTTCTGATTCCATTCCCTTCTCCCTCCCCAACCTGATTGCTCTTCAGAAAGCAAAAGGCAGAACGTGTGGCTATAATGATGTATCCCTCTGCCCACATGTTTATTTTCTCCTTTCCATGTAGTTTCTCTTATCTCTCTCTAGCATGACCTGCTTCTACTGGCTGGGGTTAGGAGAAGAGTGTCCCTTATGTTCAGTTTATGCTGAGGCTCTGATCCAAACTGGTACTATGCAATCCTACAGCAAATTGTTCCAGCAGAGGATCCTTTACCCTTTGTCACTCTCTTTTGAAATAATACAAATACACAACCGCATCTTTCATTTGTGCTGAAAGAAGTTTATATTAGAAATGTTAGATCTTTTTTTCCTGAGCAAGAATAACAAAACGGACTAGTAGAATAAAATACAAAAGATTTGTCCCTTTCAGAAGGCAGTTATGCTTCTTAGCTTTGAAGATCAGGTCTCTGAAGGATTCCACTTTTTAAAAATTCTTTCTTCTCAGAAATTATGTTTTAATACTAATAATTGAAAAAGTAAAATGATTAGCCATTGAGTGTGAGTTATCATTTTAACAGGGAAGTATTGTCTTGCAAAAAAAAGCTTTAATGCTGCATTAATATATCACAAGAATAATCTACAAGAAAGGGAACATTTCAGAAAGGTTCTTTTCCTATTTTAAATAAACTTTCTAAGACAAAAGTACTCTACTGCAGTTTTTATATGAATATAACTTACAGTCCTGAAATTATAAGATATGATGTTGACTGTAGTATGTCTTGGGGTGGATAAAAGAAAGAATATAATTTACTGCATTCAAGTCTCAGCAACCCAGGAAATTGCCCAATTCTTCCAGAATTATAAATGAAAAGCTCTCTGGCTACTGATAGATCTTAGAATTTGTGAGTGTGCTGCAGACAAAAGACTGATAGCTGTAATGAGAGGAAAGTAATTAAATTGAAATTAATTGGGCAATGCTGAAATGAAAGAAATGCCTAAGTCAACTGCTTAAAAAACAAATCCAGAAATATGCAAGCAGACCGTTGTTGTTCATGGTATTCACATTTGTTTTGCAAAGACTTAGATAGTGGTATCCCCTTGGCTTGAGGGGATTTTGGATCAAAGCTGTGTTTTCTCAAATTGCAACTAACAATGGACTACTATAAACTCATTAGAAACATGGTATTCATCTCAGAGGAGTGATGGCTAGTGAGAAGTATACAGTAGCACAAAGTCCTGATGGAGAAGTATTCAGCACTTGCTGAGCACATGAAGCTGAGTTTCTGTGTGAAATGTGGCAAAGTTTTTAAATGCTACCTGTGTCAGATGGTTTCTGCTTGGGAAGTTATTTGGTCATGTGAAGTACAGTGCTGTTTAGGCCAACTTAACCTGGGCCTCATTTTACTAAGGAGGCCTTAAGAAATGAAATCTAAAATACAAGGTTATGTCTATGGTAGTAGTTCCAGTGATGGTTGCTGAGCCTCTGCTCTCATCTACCATATGTTATTTCCTTCCCTAATGTAGAGCTGGAGAGAAATAAAGGGGTCTGTTGTAGAGGAAACTCGGGGTAGAGACTCTGAGGTTTCCTTCTGTCTTCTGTGATACTTGGGATATTGGAATCCTTCTTTTCCCCTTTGTCAGGAGAGACTGCTCTGTTTGCCTGTCAAATCACACGCCCTGAGAAGCCCTTAGGCCTCTGAAGATGCATGACACTGAGGCCTGATGGCCATGTACTCGTCTGCTATATCTGCTATTCTTTCTGCTTGTTGCCTTTAACTTTTTCTTTACCTTTGTCTTTAGTTTACAAGTCCTGCTTTTTAACTTATTTTTCTTCCATATTTTCTTCTTCCTTATCCACTTAGGATATCTTTCCTTCATTTTTCCCATCATTTTTCCTTCCTCAAATGCACATCAGAGCCTATGCCCCAATCACAGTCGATCTCATTGTCAAGAGCATGTAGAGAATATATGAAGACTCGAGGAAATCACATATTTATTTTGACGGATCATAATTGACAGACTTCTGCTGTGTTCTGTGTCAAGTGAGGTCTTTCGTCACTAGAGGTCGGGGAAGGCGGGCTTCTGTGCACAAGTCTTGCTCATGGGTGTAGCTGTGAGCAGCAAAGGGGCTGTTGTCTGCAGGAAGCTGATAGAGCAGACCAAAACACTGGCCAACATTCTGGTGAGAAAAGTAGGTGGCAAGCATGAGGTAATGTGTAAGTAGTATGCCTTCTGCTGATGAATAGCCTTTGGTGCAGTAGAAAAAATAAAAGAGCCTACAGACAGCAAATTATCAGGCCCCCAAAGGCTAACATAGCAATTACAGATAATTGCTTTAGTTCTGTGTTTTGCCTTTATTTGGCAAGAAGTAACCAAACAATGCACCAGGTGACTGGAAGAATAGTATGTGATTCCTTGAGTATGATGTCTTATAATTTGTACAGAGGAATAACTTAGTTTTTAAATACAATTTAGATAAAATGTCTTTTTCCCATTGAGTTTGTGACATAGGCTTAAAGTTAAGTATTTTCAGTGTGACAAAACAAGTTAAGAGATGGAGATGCTGTCTTTCTGCTCCTTTACTTTGTCTGCCCTGGTGTGCTTATATGATCTGGCTTCTTTGTCAGAACACGGATTCCTTGTTTTCTTCTCACTGAAAAGTCCTGTAAATATTATGCTGTGGACTATTTTGTACTTGATCTTTATTGTTGCAACTGCAACTTTACGTGGTGCTAATGGAAGCAAATTTTAAGTCAGTTCTTCAAGAAGTGGAAATACTGCGTTTTCTCAAGAAACTACTGCTGAGACTGTATTAGCATGGGAAAAGAAAAAACAAGCAACCCTCTCCAGATACCTGATATGATCAGTTTCAGTCCAAGCTATTCATTCGTCAAAGTTATGAAGAGCTGAAAGCAGGTTTTTCTTGTAATAAAAAATGTTATACGAGGCAAAGCAATGGAAGCCAATTGTTTTCCACACTTTATATCTCACCTGCAATTTGTGGGTTTATTTTTTTTCTTCATTTTTTTCTTTACCACACCTGGAATACTGTGTCCAGTTTTGGGCTCCCCAATTTAAGGGAGACAGGGATCTACTGGAAAGAGCCCAAGAGAGAGCTACGAGGATGATGAAGGGACTTGAGTATCCCTCCCTGTGAAGAAAGACCGAGGGAACTGGGGCTGTTTAGTCTTGAAAAGAGAAGACTGAGAGGGAACCTTATTCATGTCTATAAATATCTGAAGGGTGGGTGTCAAATGGAAGGAGCCAATTTCTTTTCTGTAGTGCCCAGCAGTAGGACAAGGAACAATGGGTATATAATGTTCCACCTCAACGTCAGGAAAAACTCCATTACTCCGATGGTGATGGAGCCTTGCACAGGCTGCCCAGAGAGCTTGTGGAGTCTCCTGCTCTAGAGACTTTCCAAACCCGTCTGGATGCATTCCTGTGCAACATGCCCTGGGTGATCCTGCTTTGGTAGGGGGGCTGGACTCAATCTGTAGAGGTCCCTTCCAACCCCTAACATTCCATGATTCTATAATTCTAGGATTCATTAAGTTTCTCCAAACTTAACTGGAGTTTGAAGTTCCATGTGGTGGGGGAGAGAAATTTGCTAAAATATTTCCTCCTTGCCACCTGCCAGGTTTTGTGGAATATGAGGTCGTTGGCCTTTCACCATGGCAGGTTTTCCATATCCTGAACAGTAGGAGTTTTGTGCATCAAAGATGCAGATCAAGTGATTTACATGTATATGTTTTTGAATCATCCATAACAATAAATCACTTATCCTTTACCTTGATGGGGACCGTTCAAGCAGAACTTTGTTATTATATAATTCCCTGAAAACGAAGATTCCCGACTTTCCATAAAGCTACAGAATATTCACTTTCAGCCCTTGAATAAAAAAGGTAGTATCCTGTTTTAGCTGAAAGGGACCTGCAGAGATCTAATGCAATGTTTTGCTCAATGCAGAGCTAAGTTCAACGTTAGGTCAGGCTGCTCAGGTCCTGTCTGATCGACTTCTGAATATATTTCAGGATGAAAATTTCACTGTGTCCCTGTTACAGTGCATTGCGAGCTTGCGGTGAATTTTTTTTCACCCTGTAAGTCTTGAAAGGCAATTTGCTTTCCTCTTAGCCTTCGATATCTCCGGATCTCTGAGAAGAGTCTGGCTCCATGTTCCCTGTAACATTGCTCTTTGTAATGAAGGCATACAAATGGGATCCTTTGCTTTGTGCAAACTTCTCTTCGAGCCTGAGTAAATCTAGTTCCTGAAGCCTCATGCCCTGTGCTCCAGCACAGCTAAAAATCCTCGTTGCCTTCTGCTGAACTCCTGAAAACTTGACAAACCTGAAATCTTGTGATTTTTGAAGAAGCATAAAATATACCCATCTTCCTAATATTTTCTAAACTTGTCTGCACAGAATCATGTCATACGTTTTGGGGTTTTTTCTCATGTAATAAGATCAAGCAAAGCAAAGAAAGATTGATGTGATCTTTAACCTCTTCCATTTTCTTTCTGAAATGAAAGAATTTTTTTTCCCCACGATTTTTCATTAAGCACTTGGTTATTTACTGAAGATTGTATCATTTATTTTCCAAGTTACAAGGTCCTGGGGTTTAACAAATACTAAGGGGGTGTCTTTTGGTTCAACTGGGGAAAGAATAGCTTATTTAGAAACACTGAAGTCTGAGTAATGTAAATATTGCTTAACTGAGACAGCTGTCCTAGACTCCCTAAATTGTCTGAGGTACTCTTTACAGTTATTGTAGTTTCTAATTTGAAATGCTACTGATGAGGATGTTTTCTCTGACAGCGACCTTTCCCTCAGTGGAAAAACTGACCTCATTATCACTTGTGCAAAACCCCTAGTCATAGAAACAAGCGTATTCTACTAAGGTTTATTATGGTGAGGGGTTTATAAAAGAATAGGAAGTTGCTCCAAAGCAAGAATTTGGTACGACAGAGAAACAAACAAAGCCCTTGAATAAAAACACTTGTTAAGCAGTTTAATTAGATGAATCTCTGGATGTTCTGATTCATTACTGTTCTTCCACATTTGATGCTATCATTATGAAAAGCAACAACAAGCAAACAAAAAAAACCCAAAACAAAAAGGAAAATCAAACCCATCTAATTCTGTTGACATTTACCTATTTATGCAAAATTTCCAGTTTTAATGAAAATTAATAATGAAAAATCATTAATATAAAAAAAGGTACCTATAGGTCTCTATCCCTTAGATCAGTCAAAAAAATAGGGAAGGCAGCATATAAATGGGTGGAGGACATTTGGCAGAACTGCTCCTGCTGCTGTGTGAGTCTGGAAGTACTTCACCATTTCCTCTCTTTTGGGGAAAGACCATTATGGGCTATTCTGGTCCATCCTTAGGTAGGAAGATGATAACAAAATGAAACAGATTGTTTCTGATGATGACTGTGATCAGCTGTGGATTCATATTTTGTTCTTTAGGAGATACAGTGCAACTCTGTAACTAATGTACTGAGGGACAATTTGGCGCAGGTAAATATTTCCATCTCACAGTGTCTGTAAGGTCCTCATCAAACTGTGACAGCTTTCCACTGCTTTTTCTTATATTAATAGGAATCATATTTTGGATGTTGTTTCTGCTGAACACAGCTGTCTGAGATCACACTGCCTGTGGTACCCCTTGTATTAAGATTGAACCCACTGAATTATAACACCTAGTGCCATATGAGATAATACTTAGAAACAACCTTGCTCGTTTGTTTTATTATGTGTCTGATACAGGGATAAAGATGAATTCTGTCCAGTGTGATAGGCTTTCATAGCACTGGACTTCTGATATAGAGCATTCCATTTAGAAAAACAGAAATAATGTATTGGAACTTTCTGATTTTCTGCAACAAAAATCAAAATGAAATGTCTTATTTCAGATCATCTTACCTCAGCTGGATTTTTTCATCAGACTTGAACACCTTATTTCTTACATGTTTAGAGGTGAAAGTGGCATTTACCAACCTTATTTCTATTGAAGAAATGCACAGTGGTGTTAGATATTACTTCCTATGAGACCAGGAGGACACTGTCTCCTACTGAGTCATGTCAACTATAAAAGTTGGGTCACTTGAACTATAAAAGTTGGAAGTTGACATATAAATTGGGGGTTGGACTAGATGACTTTTAAAGGTCCCTTCCAACCCCAAATATTCTGTGGTTCTGTGAAATTAAAATGCGGGTTTACTTAAGAGTCTGTTAACAGTAGTGTAGTCTCCTAAGGTAGTCAAAGTACTAGACAATGCAGTTCCATACTGACCTCATTCTTGAAGGAACTATATGTTCAACAAAACAAAATCATTCTGTTTCCATTGATTCTGAAATTACCTGTGTTCATAAAGATATTATTACAGAGTGTTTCTTGTAAATACAACCGTTAAAATGGTCTGTTGTCTGAAAAAGAATATTTCATAAGTTCTTCTGAGTCAAAATCACAGGCTGCTAAGTTGTATTTCCTCATTAGTGAAGAATTCAGATCTTGTTCATCCCTTAAAAATCCATTGCTTGATGTTCACAAATAATCAATCATGTATAAATGTTGAATGGACATGTGACCTTGGGACCCAAAACTTTGGAATTCTTCCATAAAACTAATTAAGGTTTTAAATATTGCTGCATACCATTTTTATAGCTGCTCTGTTATACTATGTATTGAGTCATAGTCTTGGGCAGGTCACTGTGCTGTGAAGGTGATGCAAGAGACTCTCAAGCATAAAGCAGAGTAGAAGTGTGTGATATGGTGGCTGTCATTACTGCTGGTAAGGATGCATCTGGAGAAAAGTTCAACCCTAAAACCTTTGCCCCAGAGATTGCTTCCTGTGCACATTGGTTGTGTAGTATAAATCACCTGATCAGAGTACTCTAATATTCTGATTTTCTCAAAGCATATTCTATAAAAAATGTAACATGTTAATCATTGGCTTTTTACACATTTCTTACATTTATTTTATAACATTCTTTTGATGTTCAAATTTTGTTTAACAGTGATAAGAATTAAATGGCGTTCTGCATTGAAGTGCCATCAGGGAAGATGAATAAAAGTTCTAATCGAAATAGAATCTGTGTAAGGGTAATTTCTAATTTTTATAGGAATGTTAAAATGAAGGAAATCAAGTTCTGTATTTTCAGCTTTTCTTGACAGATACTGATGTTGTAAATTATACAGCTGTTCTTTCTCTGTATGGATTTTGTAGTACTCACAGCGATTTATAGGTCCAGAGTGCAGCTGCTGGAAGTCATTTATTCTCAGTTCTGTATTAAATCTATCATACACAAATGCATTAACATTCAGTACAGAGCTCAAGGGCTTACAGCTTTTTCTTTCCTGCACTGACTTGCTGTCCTAAATGTTTGCAAGGTATGCGGAAAACAACATTAAAAAACTTAAACTGATACACATGGAAAAAAAACAAAGGAAACAAATACTTGAAACCAGCTTGTTTTGTAGTTTAAGCTGAACAGCAAAAACAAAACCTGCTGTTAACATTTCTGAAATTGGTAATGCTAATCAGCTTGTTTTGATGGATTAGCACTTCAGTTCCATTTGCTTGAGTGCTGCTCTTTACACATGTCAATTGTACGTGTCTTTGCGTTATGGAAACTTAATATTTGCTGCAGTGTTTGAATTGTGTGCATCTTAATAGAGTGTGTGGGGCTATGTCATTGATTTACTTGTTTGAGCTTGTTTTCGTTCTGGATTTTTTTAACTAGAAAACAGGAAAACAGCATATTTTAAATATTTGCTAAGTATTTATAATTACTTAAAAATGATTAAACTGTAACTGGAGTTTGACAGAATAGGGACAAGGGCCATGAATATTTGTTTGAGTGTATAATCTATAAGAAAGTAACAGTTGCAACAGGGTGCCTGATATGAATCCTGTGCCTATTTACTGTTGATGATTTTACATTTTTTATATTGAGATACTAAATTTAGAAAATTTGAACTGTGCTTTGTTTAAGACTAACTTAAGATAAACTTATACCTAGGTGAACGTGAGCTGATTTGATGGAGGAAAAGATCCTAAACTCTTGTGGCAGATGGAATATGTTTAGACATGATTATTAGTATAAAAACAAGTCTAAAACATAACAGGCTAAACATGAAAGGTCTATTTGTTCAGTATCTGTTAAAATGTGAATCACTGAAAGTGCTAGTGGACCATGTATAACATGATATTCCACCACTAACGGCTTTGATTAAATTCTTTTTAAGTAGCCTATTACCACTAACAGAATGAAACATGTTTTCAGTCTAATAAATATTCCCAAATCTCTTCTAATTTTAAAATCTTAAAAAGAAGCAAGTAGAGTCACATACGGTATTAGGAGAATTTAATAAAATTGCAGAAATAAGTAAATGGGGATAAATGTTATTCGGCCACATTTCTCAACGAATCCTCTTCCATTGACAAAATTCCAGGCCTAGAATATTTCCTGAAAGCTTTAACAGCTGTATTCTGTACATTGTCCTATATAAGAATGTTGATACTTTATCAGTGTGAAGAATCCTTTATTGAGTCTTGTTCGATGGGTTTTACTTAGCTTTTTATTTATTTATTTATTTTGGTATGAATTTTTACAAAATATTTTAAACTGTCATTTCTCACAAATGCCATTTTTCAAGTGTCTTTACTCCTGTGAAAGAAGTTAGGCCCTACTTTGGCATATCTTCTGAACTTCCTACTTCTGCAAGTTCTATGTTCTGTACTGTTTGCCTTGTATTAGTTAGGCATGGATGCATAAATTACTTTTCTATTGAAAATTATGATAGGTTGGTTTAATATTAAGCTTTATGTTAAATTATAAATTATTGTCACTGCCAGAAATACGTGTCAATCTGAGCTCGTTTCTCCCAAATATGGATGTTAACCAACAGATTATTTAGCTTAAAGTGCAAGATGGAATTTTAAACAACATACATCAAGCTTATGCTAGCTGATAAAAGGTGCTTCTGAAAGAGGTATTATCTCCAAGCATGTTAAGAACTAAGCACTGAAAACAAAGCACGTTTAGATGGGAAATCTATGCCATGAAATCACTAGACTTCTGAAAATTTTGAACTGTCTTTGACAGCAGCATAAAGATAGGGTATTCCTTTGGTAGAAATGTTAAAGAAAAAAATTGCTGCTTTACTACATTTTTCTTTACAAAGAAAAGATTGCTGTTTTACCCATTAAATTACATAAGAGGGCTGTAGGCTACTGCTGCCCTACTTTTGGGTGCTTCTACACTGGTTATTCTATTCTCAAGTGCTTGGAATTCAGTGAGGCTGATACATCACTGACTATTTCCTATCTTTTATTTCTTCATCTTAGTCTTCCTTACACTGCTTCACCTTCACTAATCTGTTTTGTATCCCCCCTGTTTTCTGTTTTATTCTCTTTAAATTATATTTCTGCTCTATTTCCTCCATCTCGTCTTCTTCGCTTCTTCTCCTTTGCATCTTCATTAGCTATCTCCTCTTCAAGATGTGATAATACCTTCTGGAGGTTCCTGACTTCAGAGCCCTCTCCCTGATGAATGCTTCCTGCTCTAGTTCCAGGCAAGCTCATTGATGACAAATGTGACCATTACGGTACTAGGAGAAGACCTTTGTAAGCTAATATAGAAAAAAAAGGATTGCTGGACTTCAAGAAAAATTTTTACATTAATTCTTACAGGGAAAAAATTGCTTTGCTACCTTTCAAAATCGGCTACTTCATCTAGGACACTGAAAGTTAACAGAGCCGAGTATTAGAAGTGTGGGTACCAAATCCTCAAATAATGGCTAGAGAAGTGACAGCAAGGTGTTGCTCTACCATCTGTAACTGGACTAGAAGTTGCTGAAGCATGAGACAGACAGAATATTATGTGATAGTGGCAATCTCATGCAACAAAGTCATCAAAAGAAACTGTAAAAGAAACCCTAGCTAAACAGCAAATTCCTGAAAAAATGAGTAAATTGAAAAAGCTGGGACATCAACCAGTCATGGGTAAGTTTTGGTACTTTGTCGAAGATAGCTTTGCTGTTCTGTGGCATTATATATCAGTTTGAGTATAATTAATAGTAAATAGGTATAGATACAGAGAGAAAGTTGCAAGGCTTCTCTTCTGCTGGGAACCTCAGTCCTGTAAATGTGTTTCATGCTTGCTCTAAATTGACTGAGAGTTATGGTTTTATAAAGACAGTGCAGAGTCATCTTAGAGGCAGAGGGTATTACTTAAGGTTTAGTCTGATGATAACATTGGCATGGCTTTGTACTGTAACACTTCACATTTTCTGTATTCGTGCATTAGACTGATGCAAACAATCTCTGCCTACAGTATATAGCTGTACAGAGAATATATATATTTTCTTTGTGTGTATATATATATGGTGTTTATGTACTCTCTATATATGCTGTATGACATGAGTCACGGAGTTGTTGCTAACTTCTGAAGCCAGGAAAATTAAATCTAGAGGCCTTCAAGGATTATTTTATTTTATTTTATTTTATTTTATTTTTATTTTTTTTTAATGGAAAGTTAGCTGAGAATTCCTGACAGTCAAGCACATACTGTGTTGCTGCTTTGTAAATGTAGGTTTCTATTTTTACCTTCAGACCTGGTCAATCTATATGATACGTCCTTTAAACTGTCTTAACCTTTGTGGTGCCTGAAAACACAGTTGCTTTGGGGACTGTCAGTGTTTTGGCATTGTCTATCTAGAGGAGAAGAGAGATTAGAATGGGAAAAAAAAAATGTTTCTGGAGTGTAACAGTGTTCATTCATTTATTTCATCTACCCATTTGGACTGGAATCATCACTTGAAAACTACGTATTAAAAAAAAAAAAAAAAAGTGAAATGTGAACAAGCTGGCTTTCTGAATACATTTTTTTCTCTGAAGTTGCAAATGAGATGTTTTTAAGAAGAGTTTCCAGTGAGTTTCCATCTCTCTGACAGTGGAAGATCTCATCATTTGCTTTCTAGTGGTAACGGCAGGGATTTGATTTGGTCAGTGAGAAATGCAGAAAGGTGTGTTTAAACAAATCCCTTTGATTCAGTGCCATTCTGAAATTGCTGGCATACCTTCTCAGTGGTGTTTGACTTGCTGTGAATGCCTGTAAAGTGCCCTTCTGTGGTTGCTGTCATGCATCTCTGTGATCTAGTGATGTTTTATTTGTACTTAACAAAGCCATTATCCCAAATCAGGCATTTTTCGCAGTGTGTGCTTTTGTCTGTCTCTTGTATGGTTACAGTTGCCTTCTGTAGGTCATCATTTCCCGTGTAGAGTTAAAAGCTTAACATGGAGGAAAGGGGCTGTTAGGTCATGCTGTTCAACTCCTAAAAACATAGCATTTTGTAGAGTAGGCAGGGTTAGATTTATGATATTTTTTAGCAGGTGATCCCTGCTGATGGTAAATGCTTATCTGTTTAGAAAAATGTATTGTGGGGTTAGGGTGAGGGCTGGCTGCTCTCTGAGGCAGAGGCCTCGCCCGCTAGGCCCTGTCCCATGGCCTAGCATCAAGGCGAACTGGGCATGCCAGGAGATGGTAACCAGGTGGAGCCAAGAGTAAGAGTTGATCACCAGGAAAGCTTGTGATGGTGAGACTGGACAGAGGAGGAGCTGGGAAGTCAGTCCATGGGTCAGACTCACCAGTTGGGTCTGGTGAGGGTAAGCAGATGAGAGACAGACCAGTGATATTGCAGAAGCACCATGATGACAGGGAGGACCAAACTCAGGAGGTCAGTCTGTGGGCTGAGGTCTGGGTTGGGCGCCCATGGCCAGGCAGGGGGGCAGCTGTGGCTGAGCTGGAGACCTACAATATAGCTCTGACAGGGACTACAGTGAGGTCTCAGTGAGCTGAACTGGAGCTCCACTGCCAAAGGGTAAGGTGCTGGTGTAGCCCTCAGCTCAGGCTGAGCAGGGCCTGCCCTCAGGGCCCTGAAAGCTGAACGTCTTCAAAGTCTGTGTGGAAGTAGTATTATCTTGGAAGAACCCACACTGCTGAAGAGTACTGTGCCAGCCAGTATCAAAACCAGATTTTTTTTACTTCCTAGTTTGTGAGATATTTTCTTTCACTGAAGACTAAACAGTATGTATGAAGTATGTAAAGTGGAGTTGTACACAGATAGTCAGTGCATGAATGCATTTGGAAGAGTTTGAGCTTTGTTACTGTCTTTGGTTCACCACATGCACACAATTTGGCAACCATTTTTGACTGAAAGCTGAACACTAAAGCCAAAGTTTAAGTTGTGATTAAAAATAATGCTTTTGTCCCCCAGCTTTATAGTAGTAAGAAATTGTGGGGACTTGCATGTCTGTTTTTCTGGGAGAAAACTCCCTTCAAGGACATCTGCCTCTGCAAAGAACAAGCTAGAGAACTGCAGTGCACTTTATTTGAAGCTGCCTTTGTGAACCTTACGCTGACTGCAGCTGGTGCAAAATATGGCAGTGTGATTTATACCCACAGTGATGCCTGGATCCCATCAGTTATGCTGACACAAATAGTGAACAAGACTGGCTTCCTGGTGTATTGCACTGTCAAGCCTGAAATCTATTAAGTGTAATAAAAACCAGATTTTTTTTAAAATTGTTTTGTTTTGTTTCTTTTTGTTGTTACTATTGACGTAGTACAACATAAGCTTAAAAGATCTTTGGTCTTTGTCCATTCACCATGTTTGGATGGAGCAATTCACAGCTGGGAATCTCTGAGTATCCATTTATTTTCCATTTTTATTAGAGAAAAGCAGGTATAAGGAAGACATAAACAATATGTCCCAGGGCAGGGGCTGGAACAGCAGCCTTGGGGAAATACACTGTACTGGGCCTCTTAGATTGGCGGTGGTTGGAGACGGGGTTATCATAGAATCATTTAGGTTGGATCTTGATCTCAGCTGGTCTCATAAGAGGTATCTAGAGCTTAGTTGATGACTTAGTGTGGAAGAGCATATCCCAGACCAGGGCCTCTGGGCCCAGTCTGGGACTTGCCCAGTGCCTGCCACAGCATCAGTGGTAACGGTGACATAATTGCCATTGGGATGGGGGTTTGATTTCATTCTGGTTTAATATATATTTGTATATATTCCATTTCATTCATTCTTACTATTTCCATTTTCATTCAAGCTGTTCCAGTTCCATTTTCTAATGTCTGAGTCTCTCTCCCCTTTCTCTTCTCCTGTGGGGCGGGAGGGGGGTTAACAGAGAGCAGCTGTTACCGGTCTAGCAGGCTGCCCTGACCCTAAACTGTGACAATTGATTTATGGACTATGTAAAAATATGTTAAGTATTAATATGCATGAGAAAATAACTTGGTTTACAAATTCAGAAGATCATTGGGTTAAACCATTGTCTACTTCTGTTTGAGGTGCTCTCTCCTTCTCATTTTTTTTTTATTGTGTCACTGAGATTTCCAAGTTAGCCTGAGGAAGTAACATGGAATGCTTTGTCCAGTACACATTTTGTACTAAATGAGATTTTAAAAACAGAGGACTGGTTCATTTACTATTGAATGCTCTTTCTTCAGACATGAACATATAAACTTTATGCAGTGAGAAGCGGGATATGGTGATGCTTTTGTAAGTAATGCACATAGAAACTAGATGCAATGCAAAGGAAAAGAATCAGAAAGACTTCAGATTGCTTTAGAGCAGCCCGCAAGCAGTTTTGTATCTGTTTTGTTGTTCAGTCTTCATTGTGACTCTTCTCATCATTTGAAGCTGGTGCCACAGGCTTTTATTTTTTGATGTGGTTTTTTCCCCTGCCTTTTTTTATTTTTCCCCTGAATTTAATTGTCTTCCATCACCCAAGCCATTTTGAAAATATCTATTAGATTTTTTTTTTTTTTTCCTCGAAGGGGCAAGATGCAGGAGAGTGAGGAGAATGCCTGAAGTAAAATAGGATGAGACAGGAGGCTCCTTACAATCCTGATGTTGACTGTATGGTTGTCCCATATGCTTGGGACATATGCTGGTGGGTCAGGGAAACAAACAGAGGTAATTTGTTTAGATGCAACAGCCACAGAATTCCTTGCTTTACCCTGTCTGCACCTCTGTCCTTCTCTATTGCTTATGAAGAAAGACATGTCTGGGAGGAAAGACAGCTAATTTCTAGGCTAGTTTTCTCATAGGAAAACTGTGCTTAAAAACAATTGAAATGTGGACAGATCATGGTGCTGGTTATAAGACACAATAATTATAAGGGGTTGTTATATAAAGACTTTATTCATTTCTCCTGAGATAAAGATGATTCAGTTGTAAGTACTGATGTAGCCCATTTTCACAGTCTTTGATTAATTTAACTCGATGTTTCCTTAAACAGAATAGACAGAGAAAAAAAATGTTTATGCGTTACTTGTCAGTTTTGAAGTTTTGAAGTGCTTTTGGAAATAAACAGCATGTTCTTTTCCTGACAGGATTTGAAATCTAGCAATCAGCGAGATGAAATTGCTGCAGCACGTGCATCCCTGAAGGAAAATTCCTCTCTCCTACATTCAATATGTTCAGCTTGTTTGGAACATTCAGATGTTGCATCCCTTACAGCCAGCAAGGATTCAATTTGCAATGAAATACAGAATGCTCTCAATGTAATTTCTAATGCATCCCAAGGAGTTGGAAATAAAGTGGAACAACCTACATCTCGCACAGCTACTCTTGGAAATGCACTCGATGAGCTCGAGGTATGTACAAGTGTGAGACTGCAACATTTTTACAAAAATGATTTATTTCATTTTGTAAAAAAAAAATTAACTGTTGCTTACTTCTAGTCCAAACAATATCATTCTAAATTATTTCATCAGCAGGGTTCACTTCATTCAAAAGAGTTTGTAATTAAGTCTTCATGTATGTTCAATGTTTGTCTTCCTTGGAACAGCAGGGAAGAATTAGAGCCAAGTGTGTCACTAATGATGGAGACAGACACATCCTCGAATAAGTAAGCAGAACCTATGAGTTTAGTTTACAACTAACAGGGATTAGCAGATGATGGTGATCATGGCTACCTTGCCTGCATTTGACTGGTACAATGCAAGTTGAAGTCCTTTACTCCAAAGATAATTGGCATTATTATGTAATTTGTATAACCGAAGGATTTAGAAACCTAATTATGTTTTCTGCTGACCATTAGATAGAGTGAGGTAACCCTTACGCTTTCACAAATTGTGCATTTCTGCTTCTGTTATTGAAGAAAATACTTGGTGAATTCTGTTCTTTCTTTACTGACCTAATCCTAAGGTTTTGTCTGGAGCTCTTCCTTTTTCTCATGGCTTCTCTGGCTCTTATCAGTGTTATTTTCCATTGTCCTGATAAAAATGGTAAAAGACCTCCTGTAGATGAGATTACAGACCATGTTCTTCGTTTCGTGTAACTGATGTAGGCCCAGATCAACTGAATTGAATGAAAGTTTCTGAATGCATTTGCAAATATGGCCTTTTCTGGTTTTAAGTTCTTGAATTGACTAGATCTCAACCCCGGAACTCCAATATTGTTGATACATTTTAGGAGAACTGGTGCTATTACTGATGGTAATAGATATTGTCTAAAACTTTCAATGAAAGGTTAGAGAAATAGGTTGAAATATGACACAAATCTTGTAGTGGCAGTTTATGGATCAAAGCAGACAACTCAGTCATGCTCAATGTCGAATCTGACAGGTATTTTCACCCCAAAGCATCAGGCTACAATGGCATTTTACGTATCATCCTTCCTTGCTTCTCTCACCAGCTTTTAAAATGACAGTTTCTGATCTATTTTCTTAATGAATGGAAGAAAAAAGAAACATTTAAGAGTAATACATGATTTGTTACAATGAAACTCTGAATTATGAGTGATATACTTTAAAGGAGAGCTGTTATTTACCTGTTTTAATTACAAGTTTTTTAAACAAAATTGTGACTGCAGATGAATTCACCTTGACTTCACATTAGCAGTGCCATTTCAATGACTCAAAAAAAAATTATTATTCTTTTAAAATTTAAGGTTCGTGATTATCAAAAAAGTGTCTTTTGGATTGAATTAATTTTCATTTGGAAACATAAGAGCATAGAAGGCTGATTGTTGTAAAAAGCCATTTGTTTATGGGGTTTTAAATATTTTTACCTAGGTAATACAAATGGGAATTGAAGCTGTGTGAGTTAGATAAAGCACAATTTATAGAGCATTTAGCTTCTTAAAATGATTTTATGAGTTAGATGGTTGCACTTTTCTTTCTTTACAGTAAAGTTCTATTGGCTAAGGACCTGAAATAACCTTTGCTCTATCTTCTTGTTGCAAATACGGTGCCATGAAATAGATTGATGTAGTAAATAGTCTGTGGGGAACAAATCTCATTAAATGTTTATAGTGTGGAAATGTATCACGGAGCTTACCCAACAATCTAGCATCTAGATGTTTTGCAATGTCATTCTTGCTTTGCCAGTGCTGGCAGTGTGAAAGTGATTACAGATTTATAGGTGAGGAAATGGCCAGTAAAATTAGAGCAGCTGACTCTTAAATCAGTAGATTCTCAAAAATTCCTCTTCAAGGCTCCGTATAACTACCATGTCATTCATAAATAAATGCAAATTTGCAATATTGCAAATTTAATTGCATATTAAGATCTGTGTTTAAAGAGCACATGGGTGCAGGTTACCTCATGCCTTTCACTTGCCTTCCATCTTCTGACTGTGAAGAGTTTTTTCACAGAATGATACTGATCTGGCATTCCTGAGTTCCTGTCAGCAGTTTCATCTGATAGGTGGTCCTCTAATGACTGCAACTGTCTAGCACAGCAATCACATATGAGATATCAAAATACTGTAAATCAGTCCAGAATGCCAGGAAATAAAACCAGGTTTCTGGATAACTACGATCCCTCTTTTGCATGGATCAGAAGATCAATGAGGGAGTAAATAAGGATCTAATAACTCATTGTAAATCCTCACACTTAAGACCTCAGGTAGCTAACTAGTGTTTAGCTCTCTAAAAGCAAAACTGTGGAACTGCTTGTTGCCTATCAGGTGTCTTCTGATTGGTTGGAAATTGGACTGCTGTTTCTGTGCAGAAGTACTGATCATAAACAGTTGATGTAATTGCTTGAGAAATTTAATCTGTGGGCAGAATCTCACCTCATATTTTCCTGGTTATTATTGCTCAGGTTTTGTTATTTATTTATTTAGAGATGAACTGTAGTAGCTTTTTTGGTCAGTGCCATTTGTCCATCTTTGCATGGACTTTCTACACACTGTCTCCTAAAGGAAAATATTTCCCCTCCAGTTTCATCTGAGATTGGAAGGCAGTCCCTTTGCTAGCTAAATACCTCACTGGCTGCAGCCTTCAGCTGTGGCTTGGTCTTCCACAATTCCGAAAGCTGTTTCTGTAGTAACACTAAAATATTCTACTTGGCAGGTGCATTTTACTTTCTGATGGACATTGTACGTATAGCCTAGTGTTGAGGGTGCTTACTGGAGATAGAGGAGTGCAACAGTGCAGCTGCTGCTCCCGTGGAGCAGGTGGCACAGCTCCAGCAGAGGTGAGGTACCATGGAACACTCTGGAATTAAGGACTGTAATGTGAATGAGGGCAACAGAGTTTCAAATCTCTAACACAAAATAAACCCGTCATCAGAAATGGATGTCCTGAGCTTTGGAAAGTGCCTTCTTAGGATGCCTTCCCTCGTCATTCTTAGCTCATCGTGGATGAATCTTTTCTGTAGAAGATTAGTTCAAAATGATCTGCTGGGTGTGAGCTAATTATATATATATTTAAAAGGTAAATATTTAAACATTAATGATTTGGTTTAGACAGTTTTCCAAATCTGTATTAATGTGCTAGTTACTGAAGTCCAAGATGTTTCATTTTTAATTTTGCTGTCTTTCAGAGTAGCCAGAGTGATGAAGACCTAGATAATGCAGTCATTAAACACTTGTTATGCAGGAAAATACAGTTGCTACTGCTAAGAACTATTTCTGATTCTGCTTTTAAAGTTACTCATTCTTAGAGGTGTGACAGCTGGAAGGGGTTCATTTTACCCTTGCACTTCGGAGTCCTTAATGGCATTTCTTGACAATTTCCTTTACTTCATTTCCCTGATGTCCCGCAATGCATATGGTGTTTGAGACCTGTAGTAACTTAGCTTGTCTCCAGGTAAATTTGGTACAGTTTTCCTCTGTGTTCGGTCATAATCTCACTACTATATGGAAGCTCATCAAAGAGAAGAAATGAGGAAAAAATGGATACCTTACTGCCTTCACCCTTCCAGAACAGTGTCCTCGGGTATATTTCTTTCCTTCTGTAGAAATAGCTACCATAGGAAAGGACACAGCAGTTTTATTGCAGTAGGAAGGCTTCTGATGACAACATTAAGAGCTGGATGACTGCTTCTATCAGGCCTGGCTCTAGGAATTGGCAATTAAAAAGTTGCCTGCAAAAGCAAAATTAATTGTGCTGTTGCCCAGAAAGAAAGAGCCAGTGTGACTCCATCCAATGACAAGTGTTTAGGGTATGTGGAGATATTTCAGAGTGGAAGAGCAAGTTGTCTTCATCCTGACCAAGTGCTCTTCCTTTTCTTTGGATCTTAGCCCTATGGCAGGGTTTGCCAGACCCTGGCAAATCTCAGCTTTTCTTCTCTTATTCTTGGAGAGGGCAAAAATTGGATTTTTGTAACTACAGAGTAGTTCTTAACTGGCTCCAACTTCTTTGCCTCTTGAAAAGAGCATAAAAGCAGTGGACTGCCTCTTCCCTTTGCTTTGTCTTTGTGAGTGGGTTTAATATTTCTTCTAAAAGCTTGAAACCACATATGCATGTAACAGGTAAAGGGATTTATGTGGAATGGAGGCTTGTTGATCTGGGCCATGTTGACAGTGTTTCAAATATTCAGTTAGATTAAAAATTACTAGTTTGGATTTCTTTAAATGCTGAAGCTCAAATATTCTTGCTCTTAAATTTCAGGAAAATAGCACCTCTCCTTTTCTTTATCTTTAGAACATTTGCTTGACACACAAATGCAACTAATTTTATCACACCAAAAGAGTAGTCTGCTTTTGTATACTCCAGGTAGTGAAGAGCAAAATGACAGTTTTATGTCCTTTGAAAAAACAAATGTTGAACAAAAGCCACTATTTTGATCTTTGTCCATATTCAGCCTATTACATGGAGAAGCAGTGACTTTCTGCCACAGTGTGGGATTGTATTAGACTGAAAACCAGCACAACCTGACAGCTCATGAATCCAATTTAACATTCTCAGCTGTGAAACATTGCTGGCTAAGAACTTGGGGAGGTGGTACCCAGTTGCCTTTTTTATGACATACTTTCTGTTTGGCTGTGAACCTGGCAGTCTGGGCCTCAGTTCATCTGGTATTAAACGGTGTTGATAGCTGCAGAGTAGAATGTTGTGAAGGTTGACAGACAAAATAGATACTGCAGTGATAAGAATACACGCGTATCTATAAAGATGTACAAATAGTGTTTCTGTTTCCCAGAGAAGTGAAATGTCTTGTAGAAGGGGAAAGGCCAGATGCAGCTGTAGGAGAGACTGAAGCCGAGGATAACAATCTTGAATCTCCTGCAGCGAAAGAAGGAAACAGAGGAAGGACTCAGGGACAAGGCAGTTGTAGCCATAAGGTGGCCTGCAGGTAGATGTGATATTGTTCTACTTGTTCTCTGACCTGCTTAGGTGTGAAATAGCTCTGTCTGGAAAGCTCTGTTGCTATCTTAGCACTGAGTACAGGCCAGTAGGATTTGATAACGTGAATACTCTTAGAACTAGTGAGATCTGAATGGAAAAGAGAACTTGCCTTTGTCTGCAGATGACCTGTATGCTCAGCCTCGGTAGGGAAAACTGAATCTGCCATGGTCAAGAGTATTTTGGATACTTCAGGAGGAAAGGGCTGATTGCAAGTCTAGGAAGCATATATAATGTCAATGTATTTCATACAAGTTAAAAAATAAAGCAACAACTTCTAATTGGGCTGACTTTTCTTACCAGTACTCCTAATGTTTTCCAGAATTTAATTATCCTGGATCCTCTCACAGTGGTTGAAGAGAAAATAAGGCCATCACTAGAAAAACGTCTGGAAGCCATTATCAGTGGAGCAGCTTTGCTAGCTGATTCTTCCTGCACACGTGATTTTCATCGGGAACGCATCATCGCTGAATGCAATGCTATCCGCCAAGCTCTCCAAGACCTGCTTTCTGAATACATAAACAATGTAAGTAACCAGACTTTTTCCCTTTTTCGGATGCCTGTTTGAAAGCCTATGTTAATGTATATTAGAATTTATCCTATAATTGGTCTAAAATAGTTTTACCTACTTTTCTCAACATGATCTTTGAAAGGCCGAAAGGACCACTTTTCTACATAAATAAAAGAAGCAGCTAAATACAGCTCCTGAGAATGAGTACAAATGATGTTATATCATACAAGGTGTGGGAAATGCTGTACTACAGATATGTGTACATGTCTGGGTTATTTTACGCATAGTGGGAACTCTCACTAGTATGGCACAGACATAATCTTTCAGATGCTAGCAACAAACGTTTCTATATGTCACTTCCTAGACCAAAGTTTTAAAATGTATTCTCTGTTACTGTGGAATGCAATAATTTAAATGACAATTTGTTAAAACCTAGGTATCATTTTAAAGTAGAGTGTTCACACCACTATATTTGACCCATGGAAGAGCACCAAGTTACAATTGTAAAAATAACTTTATTAGCCCTGGAAAGCCGGGACTGTTTGGTAAATCCCCAGATCAGGTGGTCTGGCATGCTTCAGCTGTGAACTTTTGTAAAGTAATGTAGTTTGATTGTGTTTTAAAAATAACTCTCAGATTTAAAGTATGAATTTGTCTGGCAGTTAAATGATAAATTAGTGGAGACAGATATTATTAATAAGGGTACACAGTGTTAATATCATGCATTTTCTATGGAAATATTTTCTCTAGACATACTGTTCTTATCTAAAGTTATCTCAAGATGAATCATCAAGCACACTGAGAGGATAATTGTATGGTGCAGCTATTTCTTTCCTTTTTTTGGGAAGCTGAAATTCCTTTCTGTTCTGTAAGTCACAGTAGGTAACCCCGTCCAAAACCATTCTACTGAGACTGTTTTCTTTGTCTTACCCTATTGTCATTAGGATAACAAAGTGAAGGGACTAAGATAATCTATCTACATCAGGTGTTTTTTCATTTCACAGATACTGTACTTGTTGATATTTTTGCTTTATGTATCAGCGGGCAGGTACAATTTACAGCTGATTTATTCCATTTTCTGTGAATTCAAGTTGCTCTTTTAGTCCCTATACCAGATAAAGATGCTTTCATATTTTTACTCAGAATTTAGCTGCCATTTCTGTTGAATGCAACATAATTCTTGAACCCATTTTGGTGGTGCCTTACACATGGATCAGCTGTGTGAGATTTCTTTAGCTCTGGTTAGCTTGGGATGTTAGTCTTTCATGCCTTCTTGTAGAAAATGTCTACTGCAATATCTGTTTTAGAGCAGATCAGGTTTGCTGTTAAATGGCTGAAAGTTTAATAAGGGAAGTTATCAACGGTAGGACTGGATGATCTTGAAGGTCTTTTCCAAGCAAAATAATTCTGTGATTCTAACGCAGTAGCCAGAGTGTGTGGGAGGAAGCAGAAGTGTTGAGTTTCTTTAGGATCCCTAAAGACCACTGTGGGTTTGTCACAAGAACTCTTTACAGGAATTCTGTATCTTTCAGGAGTAAAACTACCTGATTGTAAGTTAAATGGTCTAAATTTCTTGGACCCTTGAAACAAAGTAGCGATTGCCTTTTCTATTTCGGAAGCAATCATGGTTTTAGGGCTACATAATGCAGACTAATGAGAAAAGAAGAATACGTAACCCACTCCTGACTTGAGAGTCAGGAATCAGCTATTTAAATTTGGCCAAAAGGGAAAATGTCATATAATTTGCTGCAGAACACAGTGTCAGCACAAAGTGGCAAAGATGAGGAAGGAAGCAGAAAGGAAGAAATACAGCATAAAAAATAGGAGGTGTTATATTAGGGTTAAATGACAGGAGTGAACTTAAAACTTTTAGTTTCTTAAAATGCTCTTTGTCTGCTTATACAACTAATAATGATCTCAGTTGAAAAACTCTGACCAAGAATAGTTGATGCTTATTACTGAGACCACATTAAATACATTTTTCCTTGAAAAGATTATCAGATGTCATTACTTTATTTCCCAACTCTAACTCACTGAGGAGAAGAGGATAGATTGAGGAGACTGTGCTGATTTATCACTGGCTTCTGGGCTCTTCTATTAATAATTTCAATAAACTAGGACTGTGAATTGAATGAGCTATAAAAATTATTCCAGCCATGTTAGCATAGTACAATTTAAGGACCAGTTTATGATTTCCTTGCTCTCCTTGGGAACAGTGTTGTACTCCCCAAGCAATTGCACTGTCCCTGTGATACCTCCTGTGAGTTTGTGGGTGTGTTCTTGTGGAATATTCTTACCCTATGCCCAAAATGAGGCACAGACACTCTGTACCACAGCTTGAGAGTGGAAAGGTTTCCTTGCCCACTATCCACAAAGGGCTTACTTCTGCTCCTGTCTTTGTTCTGATGGTGTATGGTTCACAAAGCAGCCTACCCATTGTCATTTCACTTCTTTTCAGTCACTCTCATATGAGATGTAGTTTTGTCTGGGTATGCATCTGTCATCTCTTGCTAGTGTATTGGTTTGATTTACTTTTCTTAAAGCTTCTTCCTATCTGAGTGTTGTTAGTGGGAGCTGCATTGCTTCAGAGACACCACACACAGTAAGTGCCACCTTCACAAATCCTTCTCTAACAGCTGGTTTGCCTGGAAACTGTATGAGCTGTCCTGACACCACCAGTGTATCTCTAAAGCCCCTGGATCTGGTGCTGATGGTAGATGTGGCCTGTCTGGGAAGTGTTTAGCTTTAACGGGATCGTTGCCGAAGACTTGAGCGCCTAAATTCTCTATAAGTTCGACATCATCTGTTTTTCTGAAACTAGCCCTCAGTGCCTAAACAAATGGAACTTATGGTTTAGCCCTAACTATTTGAGACAGTATAAGGAATATGGCTTTAGTGGTACCTAAATTTGGGTTATGTTTGGTGGGGGTTTTTTGCTCAATTATTCGAAGTCTCTAATAAGCCTTAAGGACATCAGGCTAGTGCTGTCAGTGATGAAATTGAGAGTTTTTACTGCAAGCTGGGAGAAACATATTTTCAGTAGATAATACCTTTTATTGAAGTGGCAGTTTTACAGAGAGGCTATATCACAGTGAGATGATGCAATGGGAAGTGAAGCATACTGGTCTCTACGCTAATAAGTTTCTTTATCCTGTCTCCAGGAAGCTTTAAGTTTTTCTGTTCACAAAGTAATTCAGACACACAGTAAATTGCAAATATATTTATAATTCTTCTGAAAGGCAACCATTTTTCTTCTGGTACTTTGAAACTATTTGTGTACTACTGTTATCCTCTCTGAATTTTAGATGTGTATTGTTATGGGATATATTTACACTTCAGAACATCAAATAATGATGGAATTACTACTGTGAATTTGGATAGCTTATCAATGCAGAATCATACTATGATGTGTGGATAATAATGTATCCATAGGAGCAATCATTTTGTTCTGGTAATAAGCACTTGCATTTTCCTAATGACAAACTCTTGTCTTGTCTCTGCTCATCCCTTAAAATGGAAAGTTATTGAATACATTGGAGTGCAGCAATACGAACTTCATGTTTCTGGAGTTCTCGGTCTGCTTTTACTCCCAGTCATGGTAGGGAAAAGCATTTATCTGGGTGATCAAAAGGAATAATGGAGTTGTGATTGAGTGTGGCTTGAAGCGGCTGCTGTGAGCAGCAGTTAGGGTGATTGCAGGCACTGCTTTCCCAGCTGTCATTAGATAGGGAGGATATGTCTGACTAGTTATTCTGCATCCAACCGTGGGCTTGAATCTGAAGATCTCTTCAGATGAGGCTGAAAAAGGCTGGTAAAGAAATGTCAGATATACTGATGGCACGAGAGATGTTTTCTTGAATTAAAGTTTCCGTACTTTGGGAATGTTTCATGATATTTAACTTCATTAGTTTCCCAGCTTATTCTGGATGTGAGTTGAATGTGTATATATACACACTCATACAAATATCTAAATGTATATATACACACTCTTATGCATACCGGGCCAGTATACTTTATGTCTTTTCTGATAGGTTGTGATTCCATTTTTTTCTTGTGTATTTCAAAACCATCTGTTTCTTAACTGGGTTTTTATATTAAAATTACCTTAGCTTTTGGATCAAGTAATGTCAATAAAATAGTTTCAATTTTCAAAATTTTTACTTATTTTCAAGACTTCTATTTTTAAAAATAGTTTTAAAGGAAAAACTGAAAATACATTTATGAAAGCAATATTCTTTTGTGTTGGTTTTTTTTTTTTTAATACATTAGTCAACTTCACACCAATTTTAAAATCTAATCAGTGCCACAGAATAGTTTATCTCGTTAAGCATTTTACACACAACTCACAAAAATATGTGACTGTACAAACCAGCAGTAAGTTGGTAATTTTGTCTGCAGTTCTGGGCATCCCTGTGCTGCTTGTGCCATGGGCAGTGGTGGCTGCTGCTGCTCACTGCAGCACAGCTATACAGTGAGTGTGTCCCGGAGCAGAGACAGGCCGTTCCTTCTCATGCCAGCAGTGCTTTCCAGCTCTTAATGAGACGTTTCAGAAAATGGGAGGAGGCTAATGATAGGTTTTACATTAAGGCCACATCAGAAAGTGGGCCGAAGTTGGCCACCTTGTACCTATTTAGATTACATCTCTAGGGTACTGATTGTTCACGTAGCCTAAGGGCAGGCCAAGCTGAGGCTGACTATACATCTCATTTGCTGTGTGGCAGACAGCATTGGACCACTCCAGGAATGATGATGCAAGGCAGATGAAGTAGTTGGTGGCAGATAGTGAAGCGTCTCTATCACATATAGGGCATACTTCACTCTCACTGGGAATGCAGCTGCTGGAGCTTGATCTTCTTAGGTTCCCTGAAGGTTCTCTGAAGCCCTGTTGCTTCACCTCATGTTTGTGTCCACAGCTTCAGGATGTGAGGTACATTTGGATTTGAGGCATATTTGAATCTGAGCATATAAACTGAAATGCTCTGAGGGCGAGACTAGGAGCTATGATCCCTGAAAGTAGGGGTATGCCCGAGACAGGGACTGAGGTGGACTGTGTTGAGCCCTGTAAGAAAAGGAACGCAGTACAGAACCCTCTGTAGCCATGAGGAAGGTCCAACTGTGGGAAAGATGATGTCGTAGATACTTGGGACACCTGCAGTTAAGTCTGTCCAGATTTCCAATTTTAATTGTAGATCACTTACAGGAATCTGAACATTGAAAATTCAAAACCATAAAATGGATGGGAAACCAGGAGTGTTTATTTACTGATGGCATGGTTGTGGACCATACCCTCGGTCTCAACGCATCAGTTTGAGTGCTGTGGAGTGCTAATGCCTGGCTTTACCCCTGTATTGAGTATTCTTCAACCGCAGCTGAAGGTCTGACCTGCTGTCTCTTTGTAGACACTGCCTGTGATTGATAACATTTTGTGTAGTGTTTTATTGCTGTTCTTAGAGCGGGGACATATAGATACTGCAAGTGTACAGATGCCTCAAACTTTGTTACTTGTACTTTATGGTTTCCCGATGAAGACTCTTATTGCTTCCCTGGATAGAGGGAAGACAAGACATTTTGGTTTACCATCACAGTGGTGGAGTGTATCTTGCATTTAAGCTACTTAATCTTCTGCTGAGCAGTGGATTTTTCATTTCAGTGCTCAGGGGCAGCATACTTGGTAGTTCTGGAAATTCCCTTTCTTAATTACCTGCGTGCTATAGCCGCAGAAATGTTGGGTTACTGATGATTAATAGGATGTACATGAAAAGACTGGTACTCCATAAATAAGAAATTAGGGCAGAAAATCTTATCTTTTACCAGAGCAAATGCGCATTGTGTGAATCAAATAACAAAACCTCTATAAAAGCTCCAGACCCTTTTCGTATCTGCTACAGCTCTTCGTGGTAAGGCTTATGCAAGGGTTCACATGACCTATTCCTGTCAGGCTTCAGAGAACACAGGCAATTTCAGAAAACATAGTGTTTCTCACTTTCTAAGTTTCATTAATTTTGGGCTAATTTGCATTTATGTTTCGGAGTGGGGGTGTACTAAGCAATCTTAATAGGAGTATTTTTTTCATACTATGCTGAAAATACATTTGGAATGTATAATTCCCTTCATGAATACACTTTTCATCACTTAAAAATTAAACCTTCTCATCTCAGTAGCTGCCAGCTGCTGTTTGCTCTTCTACAGAATACTGCTGTGGTGATGTGTGTTAAAATTTTTTCATGAGATATTCTTGACAAATATCAAAAGCGTTACAACCAGTCCACAGACTGATACATGCCTAAAGATGTGTATTTTACCATTTTCACATTGTTTGCCCTTTTTTTTTTGCCATTGCTGATGGTGAGACTACTATAAGAACCTTACCAGTTCTGCAAAGGTGTGTATATCTTTTTCCAGAGCTCCAAAATACGGTTTGATTGTAGCTCGCAGTGAAATGGTCTGTGTGACTGCATGAGATTGTGAATCTGCAAAATTTATAATTCATCTCATTAGTTTAAAAATCTAAGAGCTATGACTGAAGAAATGTGTTTTCATATACAGTTTGTACCTTTTTCTATTTAGCTTGATGTGCCTCTTAACTTTTCCCATATAATGAAAATGATTTCAAACAATCCTATATGACACAGATGAAGATTACAGCAGCTATTTATAGCTATGTTAAATATGTTATTTGTTCAATAATACACTCCGGTATCGGATGCTTCAAATTGTTGCCGGTGATGTCTAGGGAGGTAGGAATAGGGAACTGTTTCACTTTTCCCTCTTGGTTACTTCCACTTTTTTCTCTAACGTGTATTTTGAAAAGTTCTGTGTAATTACTCTCTGGTTGAAGAACTGAGCCCACACTTTGCAGATTAGACTGAAGAGTTTGAAGAAATTCCTTGTTAAGGTCTTCAGGAACAGAATAGCTGTTGGTGCAAGTGTTTGAACTAGAGGACTCCCCGAAATACTTACTTTCTGTACTTTTGTGTAGGAACACGAACAAACAGAGCTTGTATTCAAGTGTTTTGGTAAAAAAAAAATGTTCTTACTTTATTGTCTTCTTCATATTCAAATATTTTAAAAAACCCCTTCTGTTCCAGCTAAGTTTGGAAGTCATGTATAGCAAAATGTAAACTATAAAAATTTGAATGTGTGATGTGTGGGCGGAAAGTGTCACTCAGATTTTTCTTATTCAGGGTTATTATAATGACTTTATCGAGTGTTATGTTTTTGGGAAAAACATTTCTTCCAGTAAAACTGGTATGCCCATATGGCATATTATGCTGGCATTTCTGCAGGAAAACATGCAGTTTTCCTCATTCTGTTGTTGACATTGGCTGAGTATTAGTTCAGTTGACTTTGAACACTCCTACAGTGGTTTTTCCTATGCACTATTTGTAATTGGAAATTATTTTGCTACATGTTTACTTTTGTCAAACATTTAGTTTTATGGGGAAATTAGATATTAAATGTCCAGGAAGGACATTTTAAGTGTGCTTAAAGGACAAAAGTACTCTAGTGAATTCCCCAAATAGATTTACATTTGAAAATTAAGCTGCTGTTAAATTTACCTGATTATAGATGGTATTACAGAATTTTCAATAAATTGGGATTTATGCATGTGAGCTAGAGAAAAATGAAATATTTTTTTTATTCTTAAGCCATGTATTTCATTTAATGGTTCCGAGCCAAGCTATTTCAGGATTAATCGGATCTTAACTTAAGGCTTGCATTGAAGTAATGTAGCGTGATGAGCGACTTGTGGCTCTGTGGAGGATGATTCAGTACAATAGTCAGTAATTTGTATTTGGTATAGCTGACAGAACTCAATACATTGAGTTGTGACGACTAATTTTTTTTTTTTCAGGGAGCCTTCAATACAGTAGCATTTTTCTTTCTTCAAGGTGAAATGCATCTTTGATTATGGTAATAAGCAAGCATTACAAATAAATATTAAACTCTTTTTTAACATCTACCTAACCATTTAATTTACAAGATTTAATTTTTTTTTTTTTTTTCTGGTAATAGTTTCTGGAAAATGGTTGTCATTATGTGAGGTTTTTCTTGATCAGTTTCCTATTTTCTGGAGGATGTTAACGACTGATTATTTTTCTAAAAGTTAGTATGGTATTTCTAGGAACACTACAGAAGTCTTTACTTTCAAGAAGGTATTTAGTTCTTGTTTATGTAATGATGATTATAATTAAAAAGATCAGTCATTGATAGCTCAGGGAATTTTTACTAGAATCTTGACATTGCAGACAAATGGAAGACTAAATCCAACTTTTTTATGAAAGAATTTTTTCTAAACAAATCCAAAATGCCTTAAATTGTTATCCTAATAAATTCTTAATTGCTCGCTATGTAACCTTAGCAAGGTGCTTTTTCTTGTAGTTAGAGTTGAGAAATGTGTACTTCAGCAACCTATGAGATGCTGCAGTTATTCATCTGTAGAACCAGAGGCGACTTCTCTGATAGAAATGGAGATACCTGTATAGATCAAAACTGGCTTTTCACCTTAATTTTTTTATTAACTGCTATTGATCATTTTTATGAGGAATGAACAACGGAGTTTTCTGTTAAAAAGCTTATGATCACTTTTGATGAAATCGGTACTGTATTGTAAAACTATTGCCAAAATTATTCCAATTCTTTGTCTTTACTACTCAGCCAGATCTTAAACTAGTGATTTAAAAGAGACTGGGGACTTGAGGATCTAAATACAAATTCCACATTTCCATTTTCTTTCTGGAAAGAAAGTAAAAGCGTAGCGTAAAGAGCAAATCCAGATCTTTGTCTGTGGTCATAAACAGCTTTTACTGACACTTCTTTTTCTATTTTATCTTTCATTTCAGTGGATTCATTTCCTGTTGATGCTTCTCTGTCTGATGTGCTACTTCATTAGCTAAAAACAAAAAGGAAGAATATTCTTTTGTGTCATTGCATTTGTGACCAATGTGTTTGATCAGAAGGCTGGAAAAGTAAACAATCAGCTTTTCTCAAGAACTGCTTCTCGGCAGTTGTTTTCTAAGCCTGTGTTGCTAATTGGCACATTTTCTTTCTGTCTGAGTATGTGAAGACAATAAATGTCTCAAATCAGACAGCTGCAGTGCTCAGTAGAATACATTAAATAAATTATTCTAATTATTCTATTTACTGTAAAAGCCTTGCTGTCTTAGGATACTCTAATTATTTTTAACATTATTTCATTATCAGAAGGAAAAATTAAAGAACATTTATATGAAGATGGAAAGGATAAGACAGCTACTTAACCTAGGGGATATACTCAGGAATAATCTAGGATTATCTTTTCTATCAAGTAGCAGTGTTTCTAATTATTTAAAAACCTTAATATTGTATATTATCAGTCTGTAAAAGGAGATAACTGGTAGGGATTCCTTCCATTCTCGTTCTGAATATATTAGGTCTTTGCAGGAGAAGTGAAGAATAATAATTTCAGTTCCACATAAATAGAAGAAAATAAGAAATATAACAATTACGTACACCCTGGAAGTAGTTAATGGAAAGACAAAATGAAGCCCAAGGTAAATATCTTCTCTGAAAACTTGATTAGTACTACTTTTTATTCTTTAATAAAGCAAAAGAGTACTGTATTATTAATTTTACTAACAGTGCACATGCACAAATGGACAATATGTAGGTGAGAGAGCATATGCACACAAGCAGGAACTGTTTTGGTTTGGTAGTGATGTTTCCAGTATACTGTTGGGAATAATAAGGAAAAAAATAGAGGAAAACTTTGCAAAGTTCCAGTGGAAAGAGTGAGCTAAATGAAAGCAAACAATGACTATGTAAAGGAGTCATGAAATGCTATATGACAGTTTGTAGCTATTTTTAAGGGGGCAAGTTCATAATGACATTTTTTTTTATTCTTGCTACAACTGTGTAGGAAACAAAGCTTTTATTTCTTCGCTTTCAAGTTATTGGAAAACTTTTTGTTTTAAAGAGGCCTAATAATCTTCTGGATTCTGCCAGCCACCTCCTGTGGTCATCTGTGCACGCATTAAAGCAAGATTTTTGCATTGAAATACACTGGGATGTCTGAGGTGATGCTGACTGGTTCTGCCAAGATTATTATCAGTTTTACACCTGTCCACTCCTGAGCAGCTGCAGACCAACTGACCAGATTGTTGAGAAGAGACATGAAGTATTATTCTAGATCCCAGAGGGAAGCCAGAGTGCTGTTGCATATGAGTGAGCATGCACAATCTGAATAAGCCCCAGGTAAGGCTGCCAGGTTCTTAGGCTGTTTGGCTCCTTAGATCCTCAGAACACCTGCCTCTCTGAGCTGTAAGAACAGATTTTTTTTGTGTGTGTGTGCTTTTTTTTTTTTTTTTTTTTTTTTTTTGTAGAGCAAGACTACTCAAGGACTGATACTTCCAAGTTGTTCCTGGAACAGACTGGGAACAGCAGATCTGAAACTTTCAGATTTTGATTCCAAGGCCATCTTGCAGAGCTGGCAGGGCATATGCCTGAGTTTTGTCAGATCTGTTGTGCTTGTTCAATTTCCATGGAATGTTCTGCTTTTAATAAACTGGCAAAATTCAGTAGAAGGAAGATTTCTCTGGAGGATTTCCAGTCAGCTGTATTCCTGATTTCCGATGTTGTGCTTTGATTCCTGCTATGTTTGTTTTACACTTAGTCTGTTGCATTGTCACTCCTGTTTCAAATGTTAAAATTGTAAGCAAGTAGTAAGCCCTCTGACTACTTAATTTTGTCTCTGTTGCTTTCATCTGTATTAACTTAATTGTTGAAACTATTGGAATATGATCATGTACTATTTTATGTTGCCAGGGACATCTGACATGTGGTGATACTCCCTGGTCAAAGGAGAGCCCACTACAAAGTTCATCAGGTTGCTCAGGGCCATGTTCGGTCAGGTCAGATGTCTAAAGATGCAGATTCCACTGACTCTCTGGGTGTCAGTGTTCTATCATCCTCATTGTGAAGCAGTTTTTCCCCTTCTATCTCATCAGTTTCCCTTTTCCCCTTACTTTGATCTAAGTGCTCAGTTCAGCTGGAATAGGTATTCCCATTGTGTACTTGGCATATCTGTGCTGTCAGCCACTCGGGTCTGTCGCCTTCCTTGTGCTAGCTCGAGTCTGTCAGCCAGGTCATCTCGACAAACTTACTATTCACTTCTCGTTGGATTAATTTTCTCTCACTTTTACTGAGCTGAGTCAAACTCCAAGAAGGGCATTCAAGCTCTATATACATCCCCAGGGAAATGGGACTGAGGAACTGAGAGTGCAAAAGTGGGTTAACTGACCAGAACTGTCCCTTTCTTTGGTCTGTGAGCTGGTAATTCAGTCCACCCTGGGAAATTAAAAGGTCCACTGCAGTTTCTCCCTTACCCATCTGACTCATCATCCTTTCCTGGCAAGGTGTGTGCTATGGATTTATTCTTAATGTCTCTTAAGCCTCAGGTTGCACTCGTAAAGAGGTCCTTTTTAGAGAACTGCCTTCCTAGCACCTATTAGTTCTTGCAGCTAACTCCACCTTAGAAAGCTTGAGTTTTTCCTCACTGATTTTTTTTTCCTGTTTTTCACTTCCAAAGTGAAATAATGCTGATCTAGTGAAGAAACACAAACCTGTTTCACATTCTTGGATATACCAATGCCTCTTTCTAGATTAACAGCTCTTCCTCTTAGAAACATCAGAGACCTCCTGCCTTCTTTCTCTTGCTTCTGTGCTTCACTGATTTGTTGCAGTATGAATTGTTTTATGCTATTGTATATGTTGTGCATGTATCTGTTGAAGGTGTAATTAGGCAGGTTGGGGAAACTGGGTTTTGCTGAAACACACTCACAGAATGGCACATGTGTAGTGTGTGAGCTGCATGATGGCAGTATCCAAGGATGAGGATTTGCAGTATAGGGAGGAGATGTTCCTCTTCTTAACACTGATGAAGACAGAGGTGAATTGGGTGATGTAATTCAGTCTTCTGTATATTTACAGACATTGCCAAAGAGCTTGGCTTTTCCATACCTGGAGCAAAAGTGATGTTTGGCAAAGGTCAGATATTCAAAAGAATTGCCTGGCCTTTATTTAGCTAGAGCTACTACTAACCCAAATACGTAGTACAACTTAATTAAAATAGGGAGATTGAAAAAATAAGTGGGAGAAGTGGTTTTAGATTTTTTGCTTTGACCACTAATTCAGGGTGGAAGTTTTAATCTTTTTATTCTTTATTATTGTAGTGGAGAGTCTGTGTGTATCTGTGATAGATACATCTACAGGCAAGCCTGTAAATCTGGAATCGTGCATTGCTTGCAAGAATAAGCAAGAACAAGCAGAATATGATCCTGTCCTTGGTATTCCCTCTGGCTGGTGGTGAGAGTGGATCTTCAGTGACAGGAAGAAGTAAATGAGGAGGAGTTTGAAAGTAGTGTCTTGGGACTGCTGTCAGACCTAGCTCTGTGCTTAGGACAACCTTCTAACATAGTGCTCCTGTGGGAGTACTGGGAAACCATTGCAGCCATCTGGCTATGAAAGTTGTCCCTTCCCCTCAGTTCTGTAAGCTGTTGGCTAGATGAAGATTTTTGCATGTGGATTCTAGGTCAGAATGACCGTTTGCTCCTTTATCCAAATAACAAGAATTCTATTGCAAAAATAATACAAGCTGTTGTATAGCATTAAAGACTTTTATCTCTGTTAAAAAAAAAAAAAAAAAAAAGTAACTCATGAATTTTAGTAGTGGAGGGTGGAAATCTAAGCACTGGAAGTAATTTAGTCAAAAATACTACGAGAAAACAATAAATAGAATTCTAAAAATTGTAAGTGAAAGGCTGGATACACCAAAGAAACTATTAATAGTTGTATGCATACTGAGAGCCTATTTCCTCATGACCTGCTTGCATGAAAGCAGTTCATTTAACAGTGATTCAACTTACCATGCCAGCAAGATTTTTTTTTTTACCCTGACAAATCTATAACTAAATTAGGAAGCTTTATCTACGTTTAATATTTTAGAATCTACCTAACAATTTTACATCCTATAAGCTGTTTGTGAACTAGAAATTAAGTATAAGAAATAGAAGATTGGAATTTTGCTGTACAGGATTAAAATTTTAGCAATCAAATTGCATTGGCGTAATGTAGTATGTAAGCTGTTTTCTCATATTAACATTTTTCTCTGAAGAAAGTTGATATTCACTGTAAAAAAAACAAGCAAGCAACCAAATCTTTCTAGAATTTGGTTGCGTGGCAGAAATCCACAGTAATTTCC
>JANHGN010012370.1:0-28831 GCA_024605025.1 Megaceryle maxima | reverse complement strand
AGATAACTACTGCCGAGCTTAACAACATGCATGAGAAAGCATCTCCCTTAAAGGTACAAGGCCCTTGTCTTCTAGCCGTTCTCCAACACAATTTCACATCAGTCTACAAGCCTCCTTTGATCTGAGATACTTGCTGCCAGTTGTGAATTATTTTGTAAGCTTTGTGAACTGTGCATATCAAGCTGTGATAACTCTGGCTTATTTTTTATATCATTAAAGTGTTTAAGCCCTCAAGATCTGTTAAGCTGGTGCTTTGTTTTGTTTTCCACAAATTAAATCCCCCTTGAAAAAACTAATTTAGCAGCCGAAGTGACTCATCATACAGAGTATTAAGACCGTAAGTGGTAATAGCCAACAATAATGTTAAAATTTAGTCACCAATTTCCCTTGTGATTTGTTTTATTTTACAGCTTCTGCATAACTTCATCTCACTCCACACACAGCCTTGTGAAGAACCAGATTTACTTGCTGGCATCTGCTGTGGCAGCAGCAGCAAGGATGGGGAACACTAAATTATCATCACCCACCAGTGACTCTTCAGTGGAAGATGCTGTCTGGAGTCTCCTGGCAGATGGCTTCTGGTGAGATTAAATTTTGCTTGACCCCCTCCCTGCTCCCCATCTGGACTCCAAGTTGAGATCCAAATTGTAGTGACTACAAAGTCTGTTTTCTATAGTTCGTCTTCAGTTTTACAGCTAGTGCTGTGGTTTAACAGCAAGTTGAGAGCTAGAACGTAAATATTGGCTTTTTCTTTGTGGAACACATGGATTTTGATAGGACATATTCTTTTAAAAAGGAATGAATTGATTGAGTTCTTCCCCCTAGGAAGGCCTCACAGTACAAGTTCTGGGTTGAACAATGTGCTCCTGTGAGCAGCATCCCACTGTAGGCATGTCTGAAGTGAAAAGCGCTGCCTAGGTAAGGAGAAAAAATGCAAGGTAAGTGAAGTCAGCTTGAACTGATCCCAAATACCATCTGTCTGTTGTTTCTGTAGCACTTTGGAAATTAATCTCTATCTAGACGTATTTATTTATATAAAATAAATATTGTGAATTCCACATTAACCCTACACAATTCTAAAAATACTCATTTGGAGTTTTCCCTAGAAAGCCCTGAATGTAATGTTGAACTTGGGTTATTTTCCTCTCTCTTTCCTGTAATCCTCCTTCTAAATGATGCCTGTGAAACTGATGAAGGTCCTTGATTGTAATGACTGCCTTGCTGAAAATGAAAATTTTCTCCTGTTACTTGCAATGGGGATTCATTTGTCACCCATGAGTCACTGTCAGCACAGTCTTCCCTCTTTGTAGCCCCCTTATTCCGGTAGGCAGGAGCCAGTATCTCTTCATTACATGTTATTATATTCTGTTTTGCTCTGCGGAGCCCACTTGAGGGGGTATGGCCCTAGTTTCATTACAGGATTTAGATTTTCTTCATATTGTAAAAAGTTGCAGAACATTTTTCAGCATTTCAATGCAGGCTTAATTGCATGTGCAAAATGCAAGTGTAATTACAGTTGTGGAGGAAGCTCTACACAAATAGTTTGGCTATTTAGGAGCATAATTATCTAGATTGCATTCACAGAAATAGCAGCTATATATACAAATCAGCCCAAGTGCTTTCTAAAGAGCTTCTTCTAGTCCTCCTAACCTTTTTCGTTATGGAACCACAATGGAAAACATCTTGAATGGCATCCATTGATGCAGCTTGTGTTGCTGAGACACTGTGCAGTAAACCAAGAAGCAGCTCACAGCCTTCTGAAACACACACACACACAAAAAAGAGACTGAAAATACATCAAAGTCCTCCATGTGCAAAGACTTGAACTTGGAGAAGGTTCTCTGTGACTGCAGGATGCTTTCATTCGGGTGTAGGTTCGAGGAGGTGGCACAGCACTGACCAGGCCTGTGGGGAGGGAGCTTTGGGATGGGTGTGCCTTGTGACACAAGGCAATGAAAGCTTTTAGATCTATTCTGTTTTCCTGAATGGATAGAAGCAACGAATCAAGGTTAAGGCATGGTCCACTTACCTGAGTGGAATAGATTTCTCCAAGTCTTAATTACACCCTCTTGTACAAGTACACTAAACCACCAAATAATTTGTTGTTGAATTTATACCACAGGCTCATTAAAAGTTCTAGACCAAAGAATATAACTCAAATGCAACTTCTACTACAAGACACAATTTAAAAAAAAATACACGTATTTAAAGGCTTGACCAGCTCCTTTACATAAGGCAGCTCACCCCAAAAACATTGTTTTATTTAAAGATGTCAAAGGATCCAAGAACTTCCAGAATAAAAACAAAACACAGACTGACAGGGCAGACCATGAGCTTATCTGTGGAAAGCCACAGATGTCCTCCTGGCCTTCCTCAAACAAGGTTTCCCCTGGGCATGTGTGGAGCCAGCATTTCACAGAAGGGTTTTAATGGCAAAAAAGATGAAACCTCTTCAAGGCTTTAGGATATTGAGTGGTTATATGGCTGTATTGTTGTGTAATATGGCAGTATTGTTAGCTGGGGGAAGAAAGGATAACAATGCTTTGTGTAGGGAAAGATTGGTTAGAAGGGGCCAAAAGGATGGGGGCATATGGCTCTGGGTGGGAATGTGCACACACCTCTGTGTTCTACTTGCCTTGTTAGTTAAATGACAGCCCAGCTTTTATGTTAAGACCATAAACAGAAAAATTAAGTTTAGAAGAGGCAATTTTTGAACAGGGGAACTTTATTCCTCGTTAGTGTTTTACCTCCAAGTATGTATAAACATGGTGGTAAAGAGGTTAGAGTTACTCTGAAATCTTCACTCATTTCACTTTTGGGCTTTAGGCAAGACAGTGCCCACTATCACAGCTGCACTAAGTACCTGTGTTTTCTGTTTGTGTAAGCCTTAGATATAGCATTGTCAAACAAGCCTAAAACCAGGAGGAAAAGAACATTCCTGACTTCTTTAATGTTCCTCCATTAAATCACAGGATTTAGTGACTGATGTGAGTTGTAAGGGTATTTTCAATATGTTTGGTTTTAGACGTTAAAAAAAAATAAATAAAAAATGGTCTATATTATGTTTATTTTTCGTGGGCCTTATTCTGATACATCAGTGATGTAAATCACTTGATTCCAACAGACAGATTTATAGTCAGAATAGTGCAATTAGACGAAGGCCTTCTGATAGCCAAAGAAGTGTTAAAACCTTCAGAGAATGACTAAATGTTCCATTATGTTTTGGCAACTGCAAACTCATTTCCTACCTGCTGTTCATTTTGTGGTCTCTATGAACCAATTATTTCAGATAATGTGGGAAACAAACCATTTATGAGAATCCATCAAGAAATCATTATTCTACTAGAAGCAATGTACTGGTTTTTAAACAGAACTGGAGGATATAGATTCAAAAATATTTTCTTGCTTTCTTTAGCTTTCTTTTTTGGTGGGGGGGGGAGGAAGGGGATGAAGGCCTATCACCACATTCTCCAGAATCATTATCGACTAGTCATCTTGTCCAAGACAGGGTAGAGGAAGGTGTAGTACAGTGTGAGACATTTTATACTACCCTCAGCTATAGGTTTCAGCAGCATGGTCAAGAGCATGAAAGTGCTGACACCAGAGCAGAAGCCGTGCTCCTCAACAGCAGCTTGGGCTATTACATATGAGATATGTACATGTTTATCTATCTAGTGATCTGTCTGCAGTATCTACTGTCTACCTCATTTATATATAAAACATGCTGCACTGCCTTGTGCACAACAGATAGACATTGTCATAGCTGCATGCTGGGGAAAAAAAAAAAAAGCCCTGTCTCTGAAGACTAGATGAAGGAAACCTATCAAGTCTAAATTGCTAAGAAGGTGAAACCACGCCATGCTCCAGTCGAGGCATGATTCAGCCAGATGAAATGGATTATCATCTAAACAACAAAGTCATTGAGGAACTAAGTTCTTTTACTGTAGTATATGATATTATATGTTTGGGGTTTTTTTTAATTGTTGGTTTACTGTGATGGGTGTCTCATGATTTAATATCAGCAAGCTGTGTGGCAGAAATTGCTGGTCACGTGTATGAAGTGCATGGGACAGAATGTGGGCGCCCCTCGCTTCCTACCTAAATTCCCACTCTAATTTTGGATACCATTTTTGTCATGGCTTATTTATTTTACAAACAAGTTACCGGCCAAAATATTCCAGATATGTTTTATTACTAGGAGGCTCTAACTCTTAATGACTTCCCCCCCATCAGTCCAATTGATTTCTTTAAGCCAGTATAACCTCCCTGGTAATATGGTGGCTAATGGTAATGTGAATCCCATGTCATTTATTACTGGTGTCTCCTGTGTGCAGAGCTGACCATTAAAGCTTGTGGTTATAGGATGAGGTAACAGGACATAAAAAGAAGTGATAGTTGTCTTTTCCTCATCTCTTCAACATAGCCAAAGAACAAGAAAAGTAGGAAAAGTAAACTCTGAAAAATGAGCATTATGTTAAAAAGTTATATAGATCAATGCTGCCACTCCTGTTAGCTGCTGCTTGAAGAAGGCTCAGCACGTTGCTGTAAAAATCACAGAAAATCTTCTCATTATTTCTGTTTCTGATTTTTTTTTTGTTACTCCAGGAGGTCTCTGCCAAAGGTCAGTTGCAGCTCTTTTGCATTAAGCAATGTATGAGCACAGCAGATGAATATTTGTTTTCCAGTGTCCTTATTGCGGGGAAAAACAAGTGTGAAAGCAAACCAAGCTCAAAGTTACACCTGGGCTTTAGTCTACCCACAAGAGAAATACTGTTCATTTTGGGTGTTCCAGTTCACCATGTCCATTAGCTGTAAAATACAGTTGTGGATGGGAGAAGGGTCGAAAGCCCATGTTGGTGCAAATGGGTACTAAAACTGGAGAGGTGCTTATGCAAAACCAGTGACAGAGTCACCACGTTTGTCCTCTCTGCTCTTGAATTTGTTCTTTTTTGTGGTTTCCTTTCCTTCTCTCAGGCTTTAAACTGAAGGAGCTTTTTTACCCAAGATCCATTGCTTTCTAGGGCCAATTCTCCAAATGTTCCCCTCTCACCCTTTCAGTGAAGACAAAGTTTGCCCCAGGCAGAGTTGCCAGGGTGAATCTGGTACTCTCCTGCTCTCAGATGTGTGCATGTAGTGAATAATTACTGACCTTTTTATCCCATACCTCAATACAGGGATGAATACACTGGTTTGCCTCCTGGAGGGACTCCTCACTAAACTATGCTAAAATAGGACCAGAATAAATGATTATGGGCCTCCCTGTGCCATTGAGGGCTTTAATCAGTACAAAGTGGCACTGCCAGAAACCTTCCTGACAGTAAATCAAGGTAATGCAGAAACTCAGTCACTCATTGCCTCTGTTATTAACTGAAAGCTCACTGGGTATTTTTTTTTTATGCTATGGCTTCATGATTCTGCTAAACAGCCTGAGAAGTCAGCTCTGTGCTGGGGTGGTGGCAAAGGGAGTGTAGCAGCTGACCTCTGGATGTGTGCAAGGTATCAGGTACAGCTGAATGAACCATTGTGGTTTGGAGCCCTTGAGATTTAACTTTGATTGAACATGACTAAGGGTCTGCTTCATGCTATTGCAAACCCTGAATAAAAGCAAGTGCAGTGTAAAGCCTCTGAAGAGTCTCATGGGAAACCAAATAATTATACAGTAAGAAATGTGCTGGATTACCTTCTATAGAAATCCACTGCTCAGCAGAAATAACTAATAATACTCCAAACAGGTTTATGTTGTCTGCCATCCTGGAAGAAATGCAACAGCCAGGCTGAGAACAAATAAACAAACAAACAGGAAAAAAAAATCAGTGCCGAACACATGTTCCCAAAAAATGTTTTATCAGAAGAGGCAATGCACTCAGGTACACTCCATGGCAAACAGACCCTCAAGGGCAGTGCGTAACCGCTAAAGGTTCCGTTTGCTCACAAATAACAAGGACTTTTGTGAGGCCCTTGAAAATGGGGATAATGTATTATCCATTTGCTGACTCAGAAAGTACAAATCTTAGTGCCTGGTTTTCCTATGCCAGATTGGATTATTAGTTGTCAGCTGAAACCGCCGCTGAAGCCCTCCAGGCTCTCCTTATCTTACTTTCTCAGGAAGCCAAATAGCGGTTTGAATTGAGTGTCAGGACATACCATGTGTTGAGGTGCAGGGTTCAGCTCAGGTTTTGGTTCTTTGTGTGGTGCAGCATTGCCCTGTTTGATCTGGGGCTTATGGACAACTCAAGGCTGAGCCACCTACACATCTCCCCCATGTGGCATCGCTGCATAGATAGGGTCACAGATAGGCAAACCAAGGCTGAGTTGCCTGCACAAACCCCTTGAGTTGCCTGCATGCACCAGATGAGACCGAAACGTGCTTATGAGCCAGAAAACCCAAACCCATACAATTCCCTTTCCCTTTCCTCCTTCCCTTTCCTCCCTCCCTTTCTTCCCATAGTTAGTAGAGAGATTATGATATCGACGGGCAGTTAAATAGGCTTTTTCAAAATACAACAAATAACATTAGCCACATTGAATGAATAATACCACTCAGTGCTGTGCAGATTACCAACATGCCTAGTGCAAATGGAACAAGAAGGATTTTATTGTCACGCAGAGACAGAAGTTTTGTGCTACAGTGAGATGGCCTTTTGCTCATCTCCCATTTAATTTCATATGCAACTCACTAACAGCATCCCAGCATCCCTTTCCACATTGCTCTTTTTACAGTGTCTCTAATGCACCCTAAACGATGAGAAGGCTACATGAATAGTCTCAATGTAGGCACTGTGTGATTTTGGCAAAAAAACCACAGCAAGTGTCACTAGCATAAATCTCCCATTACTATAACGATGCATTAAAATGGCACAGGGGTTTACAATCTGTGTAGAGAATTATCCGTCCACCTGCTCTTGGAAATCATGTTATCTATGTTCATCCTTCTCTCTCCCCCATCTTTGTACTGGAGTCACTTGCCAAGAAGGAAAAAAGCCCCAACCAAACAAGCTTTTATCAACACACCACCATTTTGTACAGCATTTCATCGCCTCTGGACCGGGTCTGTTTGGATTCTGGTTGGATCAGATTCCCAACATTGTTCATGCGAGATAAACAAAGAGAAAAGACCATGGGTGACTAAGCAGTCATAGTTAATTGCAACACCCCCTTCACACACATGTGCCCTTCCCGCTTTTCCCCAGCCATAAATTTAAAATGCCACTGGTGGGAGGAACAGGATTTTAATCGAGAAGAAATTTTTGAATGCCTTTTCTGATTTACAGACTGTACATCAATCTGGTTGTCACTCCGTTCCATTTGGAGTGATAGATCTACAGAAAACCACTTGTTTAATTGAGATAATACTGTATTTTCCCCAAGTCCTTTAGGAAAGAACTGATTTATGAGGAATATTCTTTCTTATATAAAAATGATGGCATATGAAGTCCTGACAGCAAAGGCCAAATTCAGAGATTGCTTAATACCTCTGACTGAACAAGTCATTGCATTCATCTCTGCAAGCCAGAGATGCCGGTATCCCCACTGTGAGGCCCCAGCTGACAAAAAGTAGAATTTTTCTCTCAAAATAGAAGCATTTAGGTGAGCTGAGCATCCACCACTTGCTCGGAGGTGAAGCAGGGCAGTATAACATTTCCCTTCCATCTGAAGCAGTGTGAGCACTGGCCTTCCTGGGCTGCTTTCAAAATACATTTTTTTTTCCCCTTCTGCTTATTCTGAGTGGTAACCTAAAGCAATTACAGGCAGTTTAGCCCTTCCTTTAGGATACAGGGCTGTCCAATGCCCACTCTACACATTTGACTCTTGGCAATAGAGTTTCTTCTGTTGGGAAGGGGCAGCCAGATGCTGGGAGCTGGGAAGGAAAGGGAAGGAACTGGGGAAGGGCAAGGGAAAGAGGAAGGGGAGAAAAAATCTGCCACAGGACTGCGGTCACTATATAACAGTGGGCTCCATGCACCTGAGGAGAACCGGTGGCACGCTACACCTTTTCTCAGGCACTCTGTCTCCTTCCCCTGCCCCTCCACTCACCTTCCCCTCCCCTTCTAAACCAGTGGGGGAAGGGGAACAAGACTAAAGATAAAATGGTGAGGGAAGGGGAAGCTAGAAGGAGAGGGGCAAGAAGATTGAGACAGGAAAGAGGAGGGGGAGGGGAAGTGGATGAGGAAAGGGAGGGAAGGGGAAGGGAAAGGGGAGGGAGGAGGGGAATGGGAAGTGGTGGGGGGATGGTGAAAGGGAGCAAGAAGGGGAATGGGAAGTGGAGGGGGAAGGAGAATGAAGGGTGTATGGTAGGGAAACAGGAAGTATAAGGGAAGGGAAAAGGGAGGGGAATGGGAGGGAGGGGGGAAAGGGGAAGGTGAAGGAGGCGGATGGGGAAGTGGAAGGAGAGCAGAGCGGAAGGGGAAGAGGTAGGGGAAGGAGAGCTGGAAGGGGAAGCAGCAGGAGACAGGGAAGAGTAAGAGGAGGGGAAGGGGTAGGGGAGGGCTAAGGGGAAAAGAAGGGCAAAGGAGAGTAGAGGATGAAGTGGAAGGACTGGTGGAGATGGAGTTTGAGGGCAGGCAAGAGATGGTATTGATGGACGGAAGCATAGAAAAAAGAATAGCTGGAAGGTTTGGAAGGAGGGATGGAAGGGAGTATTGATTGATTGACACATAGAAGAAATGGATTTAAAGAGAGATGAACAGAAGGAAAGAAAGATGGATTGAAATGTAATGCAAGGAAGGATGGGCAGACGGAAGGATTGAACAGGGATGAAAGGATAGAGGGAAAGGAATGACAGGGACAAATGGAAGGACAGAAGGATGGAAGTAGAAATGGTGGAATACAGGGATGGAAGGGTGGAAAAAAGGGATGGACAGAGGGATGGATGCATGCATGGATAGAGGTGTGGAGGATGAAAGCATGAAGGGAGGAATCACAGAATGGTAGGAGTTGGACGGGACCTCAGGGGATCATCTGGTCTAACCCACCTGCCAAGGCAGGTTCACCTAGGGCAGGTTGCCCAGGATCATGTCCAGATGGGTTTTGAAAATCTCCAGATGAGACTGCAACCTCTCTGGGCAGTGCTCCATCAACCTGTCAGTAAAGAAGTTTTTCCTGATATTGAGGTGGAACTTCCTGTCTGCTGAACTTCTGCTTCTGCTGGACTCTTTTCAGTAGTTTCCTGACCCTCTTGAACTAGGGAGCCCAGAACTGGACCTGTACTCCAGATTTGGCTTCACTAGGGCAGAGTAAAGGGGAAGAACTTCCTCCACTCTGCTGGTCCTACTCTTAATGCATCCTAGGAGGCCATTGGCCTTCTTAGTCACAAGGGCACACTGCTGATTCACGGATAACTTACTGTCCACCAGGACTCCAAGGTCTTTCTCTGTGGAGCTGCTTTCTGACGGATCAACCCCTAACCTGTACCAGTGCATGGGATTATTCCTCCCCAGGTGCAGGTCTCTACTCTTATCCTTGTTAAACTTCATTTGGTTCCCCTCTGCCCATCTCTCCAGCCTGTCCAGGTCTTGCTGAATGGCAGCAGAGCCTTCCATTGTAACCAGCCAATCCTCCAAGTTTTCCATCATCAGCAAACTTTCTGAAGGTATGGCCTATCCCTTCCTTTATCCCGGTCATTGATGAACATGTTGAAGACTGGACCCAGCACTTACCCCTGGGGGACACCACTAGCAACAGGCCTCCAGCTAATCTGTGCCACTGATCCCAACCTTCTGAGCTCTATTCAACAAATTCTCAATCCATCCCATGGTCCACTCATCTAACCCACACTACCTGTGAGGATGTTATGGGACACAGTGTCAAAAGCCTTGCAGAAGTTGAGGTAGACATCTACTGCTCACCCTTTACCTACCCAGCTAGTCACACAGTCATGAAGGCTATCAGATTAGTTAAGCATGATTTCCCCTTGGTGAATCCATGCTGGCTATTCCCAATAATTTTCTTTTCCTCCATGTGCCTAGAGATGACTTCCAGAATGGCCGGTTCCATCACCCTTCCAGGGATGGAGGTGAGGCTGAGTAGCCTCTAATTTCCTAGGTCTTCCTTTTTGAAGTCTGGAGTGACATCGGCTTTCCTCCAGTCCTTGGACACCATTTCTGTTCCCCATGATCTTTCAGAAATGATGGAGAGTGGCACAGCAACATCAGCCAGCTCCCTCAGCACTCATGGGTGGATCCCACTGGGGCCCATGGATTTGTGAGTGTTCAGTTTGTCTAAATGATCTCTAACCCAATCCCCACCGACCAAGGGAGAGTCTTCCTTCCTCCAGATTTTCCCTCTTACCTCCAGGGACTGGGATTCCTGAGGGCTGGTTTTGGCAGTGAAGTCTGATGCAAAGGCTGCATTCAATAACTGCCTTCTCCGTGTCCTCTGTCACCAGGGCACCCACCTCATTGAGCAGTGGTCCCACATTTTCCCTTGTCTTTCTTTTGCTACTGATGTACTTGAAGAAGCTGTCATTGTTCTCTTTTATATTATTTGCCATGTTTCATTCCAAGAGTGCCTTGGCCTTCCTTGTTGCATCCCTCATACTCTGACACCATTCCTGTATTCTTTCCGAGTGACCAGTCCCTTTTTCCACATACTGTAAACTTCTTTCTTCAGTATGAGTTTTCCTGGAAGTTCTTTGCTCATCCATGCAGGTCTCCTGCCTCCCATGGTATTTTTACTCAAAGGAATGGACTGATCTTGAGATTGGAGGAAGTGATGCTTGAATCCAGTTGATCCAGTTCTCTTGGCTCCCCTTACCTTCTAGAGTCCTAGCCCATAGGATTCCTCCAAGAAGGTCTTTGAAGAGGACAAAGTTAGTTCCCTTGAAGCCCAGGGTTGCAATCCTACTTATTGCCCTGCTTCTTCCTCATATGATACTGACCTGCACTATCTCATGGTCACTACAGCTAAGGCAGCTCCCAATCTTTACATCCCCAACCAGACCTTCTTTGTTCATTAGTACAAGGTCCAGCAGCACAATTCTCCTTGTTGGCTCCTCCACCACCGGTGTCAGAAAGTTATCACTAATGCACTGCAGGAACCTCCTGGACTGTGTGTGCCTTGCTGTGTTGCCTTCCCAGCAAATATCAGGAAGGAAGGACAGGAGAGGAGACAGAAGGAAGAATGGAAGTACAGAAAAAAGGATGAAAGAAGGAAGGACAGAAGGAGGGAACAACAGAGAGAAGGATGTAAGTGTGGACAGACCTGTTGTTCAACAGGCATCAGCCCTGTAGATCCTGTGCCACTCCAGCCTCATGACAGCATGGGAGATGCTCTTGTTCTTTTGTTGTGATACTTTTTCAAATGACCCAGAAGAATTGTGCACTCCAAGCTTTGAGTAGGTGAGCTGAACCATTCTGACTTTGCTTATCTTTCTTCTGTGCTGCATTCACAAATTTTCTCACAAATTAACAAAACCACAGGGTTAATGGGGAGGTTATGCCAAATGTTCCAGCACCGAGTGGTTTCAGTACCATATGTATCAGACTAGAGGCATTTCCTCTTGGGTAGTGCTACACAAAAATGGTTTCAGGAGGGGACAGGCTACAAAAAGTATTTGACATTAACCGCAAGCGTTACTTTCCCCCATCAAAACCAGAAGTTTGGCAATGATTATAACACGTCAAAGCCACCTAGGAGAGCTGATGTCAGAGCAATAAAGGCAAATTTTACAAAGCGAAATTTGGACCCTGGCCTAAACAACTTGAATATGCTTTTCAAAGGTACATTGCAATTCATCCCATGGATGGTCTAGTGAGATCAAGAATGACCTTGTTGCTTTGGCACTGAACCTGGCTCTGGAGAGCTGGGTTTAGTTTACAGCTCAGCTACAGGCTAAAATATTGGACACGATGTGTGCCCTCTTTTCCCTTCTGTAACAAGAGATTATTATTTCAGTACTTCACACTGGTGAGAAAAGACAGATTTCATTAACCTCCGTGTGTTCTCAAACACTCGGATCACAAAGGTCATATATAAAATTGCAGCATAAAAGTAACCAGCTATTAGTCTAAGAGTTAACACACCATGAAATATTTATATTAAAATGGGCAGCTGGCATTAGATCTGGTATTAGTAACTCGGAGAAACTGAAAACATACACCACAATCTCCTTTGTTTAACCCATGCTCATTTGTGTTTGGTTCTGTCGAAGATGCATCGTAATTGTAATTCCATAGTTCTCTATACTGACAATTTGCTCTGATTTTCATCACACCCATTTCCTGTGGAGACATTGCTGTGTGTCAACAAACACAACAGAAAAGTGCTTTTGAACACGACTTGCCAAGTTTGTGGCTGTCAGGCACCAGCCCACCTGCTGTAGTGAGAAGTGTGCCACTTTGTGTTCAGGGGGGCAGTTGTCCCCCTGGAAGCACCCTGGGAAACTGATCAAAAAAATATGCTAGCAACAGGTTGGTGGGCTTTCCTCTGCGTCAGTGTTTAAGCAGCTAGGACAGACTGTTTCCTGGGAAATGGCAGTACCAACTCAGGCTAAATTTTATCTGATAGTAAAAGGTGAGCACACAGTGTTGAAATCCAAAACTCTTAATCTAATTAAACCTTGAACTGCAGTTTGCTTCCTTTCTATCTCTGCTTTACATTTTACAATTAGGCAATTTCTGGGAATGGGTCTAACCAGAATATGAAGCAGCTTAGAGTATGTCTGAACATGAAGCAGAATTAGCTCCATTTTTATTTCAAATACTGCAGAGATAAAAGGTAAGGGAAGTGCTAGCATTAAGGAATGGTTTTTAAACATTTTTATTCCAATAATGACATTTTATATAGGAATCACTGTATATTCTGTTGAGATTGGATAGGGTTTTTTTGCTCCCTGTAATGACCTTCCTTCCACTTCTCTGGTTTTGGTTTGGGGTGGGTTTTTTTGTTTCTTTGGTTTTGTGTTTGTTTGGGTTTTGTTGTTGTTGGTTTTGGTTGGTTGGTTTGTTTTGTTGTTTGTTTGTTTTAGTTTTTGTGGGTTGTTTTGGGGTTTTTTATGTGCTGTTACTAGAAAAAGTGAGAATGAGCCCCTACATAAAAAACAAACAAAGAAAATACAGATGTCCAGAGGGATGGTTCTCAACACATACCTGCTGACTGCTCTGCCTCATCCCCAGAGAGCAGTGGCTATTACAACGTTCAGCTATCTGCACAAGTTTACACTAAATCAAAGACAATTATATGCTTTTTGCGTAAAATTATCACCCTTTGCTGAAGAAAAAGCCAAATGGAAGTGTTCCCCAAAGTCTGGGGAAGCTCTACAGACATTCTGAGCACTGCATGAGAAATCTGAAAGATTTATGAGGCCAAACTGCATTTCTACCCATGGGAATGTAAAGAGCATATATGTGTTCCATTTCATGCACATTTACACTCTTTTAGGTTAAACACCCCTGTATTCATGTCCTGAGCTCATTAGAACAATTATCCACTCTCCATGTGACCTGAAGTATGCTCGCATGCTTTTTTTTTTTTCCAGTAGGTGATTTTCCAATTAGACCCAATTAAGTCTCTAAACTGATTTCATTGTTTTCATTCTTTGTGATTTTTTACTGTCTTCTCATTTTACTTTCTCAATGAAAGCATCACTCGTGGGATTGCACAACATTTGCAATTGCAAAGCAATTTCTTTTTTATTAAAAAGAAAATCTTTGAAGATACCATGCAAAGACTGAAACGATGACTGTGAAAAGCTAAACATCCCAACACTTGTTATTTTTTAAAATCTTGTGAGTTTTTTGATGCTTCAGTCGTGACAATATAATGCTTGGAAGTAGAGGGATTGATGAAGACATCAGACCAGAGTCTGATTCCTATATTCAAAACACTAAAAAGCAGGTAAAAAGTACTTTTCTTCAAACTGTTTTTTGTCTGTATAGGGTGGGAAGAGATTTTTAACCAAAAGCTCTTTTGCTGTAACTATTCAACTAACATAATTTATCAATCATTCAATGTACAGAAGTTTTCCAAGAGGAAAAAGCGACCACACAGGAGACAAGGCAAATTAAAGATGTATTGTGGCTGTAGCTGCTGCAGCACAAGTGCTTGGGGCTGGCCTTCCCTTTCTGTGTGCCCTGCACACCAGCACAGTTGCCTAATTATTGGTCCTTCCGTTTTCCCTAAGTTGGGAAGAGCTAGAGCATGACACAGCTGTTGTTGAAGGCACAGTGAGTGGCACCTAGTCACCATATAAAATGGCTGTGAATTACTGCAATAGCTGAAGCAAAGGCACTCATAGCACTTCACTGTGCAATACCCACCTCCAGCTGCTGAAAACAATGACATAGAGGTCCATGGGAGGAACAAAAATTAACAGATGTAAAAGAGACTTGATCAAAAGCTTGTCACAGCTCTCACTCAAAAGCACTTTAAGATTAAATAAGTACCTACTGTCCACTTGTTTACAAGTAAAATTCTCAGTGATTCACAGACTGCACAATAGAATTTGACAAGGAAACTGGATTAACTTATGATGCTACATATTGAGTATAGAAACCTCCTTATTTTTCTCCACCCACATATTTCTTAGAATTAGCATTGTCCTTCATGGTCTAATTCACACGATGGCATTGCCACTCAGGACTTGCTATGTGAATTGAAGCTGGAGCCACTCTAATTTTTAAAGTAAGACATTAAAAAAAAAAAAAAAAAATCTTAAAAATTACTTGGTTGGTTGGTCACTTCAAATTGTGTTTTTCTTCTGTGCTGATAGCTGAAATATTCAATGGCAGATCTAGTTCAAGTGCATAAATACAACACCCCTCAACTGGGCTTACTCTGTAAAACTGAAAGTATACAAGGAAAAATTTTGAAAGCAATTCCCCTTGCTGTTTGCTTGATTCACAAGTCTCAACATACTGGGCACTGGCTACACAACCTCAGTCCCTTTCAATTCAGTGGGAGTTTTTATTACTGACTTCAGCAAAGCTGGAATTTCAACTGCATTTTAGGGAAGTCGCCAGCTCCCTATTTAAAGTCAGATAGGGTTGGTTTACTTTGTCCCAGAGAAGCTTAATTGCTGAGGTGCCTCAATCTGTGCTAGCCAGAATAACAGCTCTTAGTTTTAGTGAGGTCTCCAAGCTACACAAATTACAGCTGCTCCATAGATTTGAATCCTGGGATTTAGTATGTATTATGAAAAGAGTTCAAGATTTAAATCTTAGTCTTGATTTCATCCCTCCCACTCTGCTTTGGTCATAGCTCTCTGCATAATTTGTGGAGACACTCACAGTGATGACCTTCAAATGAGATCGTCAAATGAGCTAGCACAGCTGAAAGGGATTGTTTGGCCCATCAGTGTAGCTGTCAGAATAATTCTGTTCTCTGTGTGTCTTTTTTTATTTATTTTTTTTTTCCCCAAGAGTTTAACCCAACTGAACTTCACAGCAGGTTCTTTCCAGGCCATGTGATGTTTTTTGGTTGAGATGGATCATAGCCTCTCAGGGTTATCTTATGGCTGGGGCTGATCTTAATAAAGAACAATTAAATGGAATCTGGCAAAACATCAAAGACAACACTCTCTTCTTTTAGAGAAACAGGTGTGGAATGAGATCAAAAATTCAACGGAGGCTCAGGAAAATTCCCAGGATAACAAGTCTGAAAGGCACTCTAACTATTCTCCAAAGCTTAAGTACAGTGAGTACAAAATGAAAAGCCATGGGAGGAGGGGCTGACAGGCTTTGGTTGCATTTGTGGCCTCTCTGCATTTTAAAGCTGAAAGGAAATACTTACCTGTGTCCTTAAAATCACAAGTCTGCATCTGGACCTCACTAGAGCCAAGGGCAACAATCCCCCTGGTTTTACTGGTATGGGACAAATTAGATACAAGGAAGGTATTTTTCTGATAAGCTGTTGGGGAGCAAATGATCTGCTGCTGAAAATGGATTTTACATCTGATAATAATGATCAATAGCTAAGTGAGAGCACTCAGAAAAAGAGCGAGCTTAAAAGCAGACAAAAAGTGAAAGGAGGAGACACCTCCAAAACTGGCTGGCACACACACACACACAGAGGTAGATGTGGTAGGGGGTGAAAGAAAAAAAAGGCATAGTTGACTAAAGTAGATAGTTTTGTGGAACTGAACTAGTTTATCGGATTTTAAGTAATTTAAAAATGTGGATATTAGCAGGTCATCATAATACAGTTATGACTTTGATTAACTAGCTGGACAGCTGACAGATTTATTACAGATATTCTTTTATTTTTTTCCTACTACTGCTTAAATCTAAAACTAAAATGATTGAAGCCTATTTGTTCCAAGCTGCACAAGTAACTTTTAAAAAACTGATTTTATAAAGCCACTTACATCAAATGTCTTACTTCTATACACACTAATAACCCTCTCAGGAGACTAATTAGCATGCCAAGAAAAATAAGCAGTGATATTGCTCCTACAATGCATCCAAATTATGAAGCCAGTGAGGCACTGACAGTGTTTTTGACAGAGGACTCCTCTAAGATCTTTCATAAAGCTGCAGATGTGAGAAGTGAAGAAAAGTGTGAGGTATCTCAGTGGACCTGACCTGCTCATCGAGGACATCTACCTGAGCACACCAGGGGTAACTGGAGGCATGACGTGCTGAAATCACATAACGTGATATGGTGACAACAGATTAGTAAGTGTTATGACTTAGATCTGTTCCCTGTCCCCTTTACACTAGTAAAAAGTACAAATTCATTTAAATCAGAACAACAGCACAGTGATCAATATTCTGAAAGGTTTTTAAAATTAAATATTTATTATGAAGATTTTCCACTTCTGAAGGGGGATACTGGTTCCCTGGTCCTCTTTAGAAATTGAATTAATTCCATCCCAAGCAAAGAGCCTACTCCAAAATCTCGTATTTAATCTCATAGCAAAGTATTAATCAGTGTCTTCCATAAGCTCATATGAGCTTACTCTGTCATCTCTATAGGAGCCTTCCAGAAAATACTGGTAAGCACATCTACCCATACCCTTCAAAACTCAAACCCAATGGTTGATTAAAAAATGAAAAAAAAGGAGTTTGCAGAGAAAGAAAGAACATCTTTGTTGACAGCAACGAAATGTAACTTGTCACCAGAGTTGATATGTTGTATTAATGGCTCTTTCATGAAAACACAGAGCTGGATGTTATAAATATTGATGTGAGCACACTGCTTTTCGAAGCATGTGATAGAGGAAACTTCTAAGGTGAATACAAAATTGTGTTCGAGTGTTTCTCTGGCTTTAAACTCAAATATCCCCTTTTAATTGAAAGCCATTACATTTACCTCTGGGAACAATTTTTGCTGCTGATGCAGCAGATCGAGCAAGGAAAAAATATTCTTATCTACATGTAATAGCCACAGCTGTCAACATCTGTAAGGAACAAAACTGAGAGACAGATCCCTGAATGAACTGAGTGTTAATGCTTGTTGTTGAGCATTTGGGCTTTTTAATGTTTTTGTATGTATATGTCTTGATGCTCACAGTGACAGCTTAGTTGCCATGGTTTCTTGTGAGCCAGCCTCTACCTCAGTCTGAGGAGCCAGAGTATGTTTTCCCCTCTGTACTGGATGTGTCCACAGGGGCATTCCCTTAAACAACTGTGGGATCAAGTGTCACAGTCAGCATCCAATGCTCAGTATGTATGTACAGGGAAAAGGATGTAATGTCATTCCTGATCCTTCTACAGAAACAAAAAAAGGTATCCCACCAGCCTCAAAACCCTTTAAAAGTTGCTCAAAATTTCCTTCTACATAGCAAATGTTAAATTAATTCTTTTGAGGAAGGTGAGGCTAGATAGACTCTCTCTGATGTAGAGATCGAAGTTTCCCTCTACACTCCCACGCCATTTCCCTTGCCCATCAAATGTCTGCTCCCTTGTATTCAAGGAGCTGAAATTGGTCCATTCCAGTACATGCTCTGGGATGACAGGTAAATAGGGCTTGTTGAAAAATATGCATGTGCCAGAAAAAAGGAAAGTCAATTTAAGTCCAGAAGAGAGTGAGCCAAGAAGATAATGCATGTCTACAAGTAGTACCACCTGCTGCCATACAGGGGTTAAATTAGAATATCAGTAAAATTAATCTTAGCTAGGATATAAAGTAATGATGGATATTCAACAACCCACTGTACAGGGCTGCATTAGGACAAAGTAAGGGAGCCTTTCCCCTACAGCCCTGTGTAGGCACAAGCCTCCGTGTGAAACCGTCACAAGCAACGAACTCCCTTCAACACTCTCTCCACCTCCACCAACCTCAAACATTTGCAATACTGTCAAAAAATAGGGGGAAGAAACAATTTTCTACTCCACAGATGGGAACTGCAGCACAGCTAGCTGTGGCTTACCTCTCTGACAACACCATGTTCTTTTCAGTACACCCATGAATTCTTTGAATCAGATGGTGGGGAAGAGAGTTACAGCACTGTCCAGCAAAGCTGCAGCATGGTGGCATTGGCAGCAGTAGTGATCCACAGAATGTCCTCGTATGATTTGCCTCAGTTCTATCATTCATGAAAAACAAAGAAAAGAAAATCAATATAACCCAAGGAAGTGAATATGAGACTTAAACTTAGAGGAAATTCTAAAACAACAAGCAGTTTTGACCTGTCCCACTGCACTGTATTACAGTAGAATTTGAAAGTCACAAACAATTTTAGACCATAATTACTGTTTTTAAACAGACAAACTCCAGTGTATAATTTAGTAAAGGTAACACACACTATATTGCAGAGGTAAAAAGTGCAATGATAAAAAGGAGTCTTCCATTTGTCAGGTGCCATTTCACAGTTTACAAATGGGACACTGAAAGATTAAGTCATGTGGCCAGGTTTGTAGAGGAATTTGTAACAGAGCTGGAGACCGAGACCACTGCACAGGATTGTTTTGCTATTTGAGCTGCAAGAGAAAAAGCTCCACCTGAAGAGCAGGTATGTAGTGGAACAAGGACATGGGGAATATAAATGGAAAAATAGCTTTTAAAAATATTTATAACTCCAGAAAGAAGGGCAACAGGTTTCAGGTGTTGACAGGCATTGGCTTTAAACAGGGGATGCTCAAGATTTCTGAGCTCTCTCTATTAGGGAGTACAGCTAGCAGGAATAACAGATGATACAGGTGGGACAGGCTTGGTGGGTAAGGGGATTCCACATCCATAAAAAGGAAAAATGCAAGGCCTAAGCTAAAAGTACTTGACAGACAGGGAAGGCTTGCGTATAAAAGATTTCAGGTTTTCTACATTTAGGACAGACAAATGTGATGAGATTAAATACCAGCTACTCCTCCTAATGCTTTAGCTAGAGTAACTCACAGAATTTATGCTTAACACTAGTATAATGCTATATGTTATACAGAATATATACAGCATGGGAGAGACATGAACAAATAAACACTCTTACTTGCATCATAGAAGAAGTTGGAGACCATGACCAAGATTAGGAACCATGGTCTAGACTGTTTCAAGTTAGCAATAAGAAAGGCTATAAATAGGTGTCAAGTAGGTTTGAAAGAGCCAATATCATAATTTAACTGAAATCTAGAATATAGAGTCCCTCTGAGGAAAATATATTTAGATTACTGGGAGGCAAAATCCAACTCTAATAGATAAATAGGAAATCCAGTTATTTTATCCTCTCTGTGGGTGTTACTAAATGTTTGTTGTCTAAATTAGGTGAATTTGTCTAAGAATCTGCTAGTACTAGTGTAAATGGTAAGCTTTTGTTTAACTGAAAGACACAAGTGAAAAAACAGCATTTACAGAACAGCAGCTATAAAGAAAAAGACACTCCAGGTCCAGAAAAACATGACTTTTCTGAAGTTTATCTTCAAATGACATTGTATATTATATTATTACTAGTATTATGCTACTACATATATTCAGGACTTCATCCCAAACCCCTCTTTTCTAAATGTTCATATATTCTAAGAACAAAAGACCTGAATTTGTTCATTAGTACAATTAGCCAATTTTTAATTGGCAGGTACTTTAAAATAGCGTTTGACTGCAAGGATATAACAGATACAGAGCGGAAATGCCAGACAACAAACTCCTTGACCATAGCAGAGAGAACAGGCACTATGCAGTATTTAAAAGATGCAGGAATACTGCAACAAGGACTTCTGCCTGAAACTATCCTCAATCCAGCTATTGAGCTGGAGGCTGTAAATCTTGGCAGTGTTGTATTGTACGTGTCTATGGTTCTTGGATAAAGAAATCAATACATTTTATTCAGACAAAAGCCATGCCACACATTTATAGGACTGTTGCAGATTTGAGAATCGGACCCAGAGTAAGTAACATAGGTGAGTAAGTAACATAGTCCATGATGTTACTTGTGCAGCAGAGCTCTGTGAGCAGACCAACGCCTTTAGCCAGCGGCAGTAAGGACAGGAAGCCAGACAGAGATAAGCAAATCTTTATTTGATAGTTTTCCTCTGCCTTGCCAGTTGAAACAGCACCCAGGAGATAGAGCTAACTTTACAAGTTAATCCCTACTACCCCAGGATTTTATCACTTGGATTGTCAGACTCCAGGACATGGATTTTGATCAGATTCGTATTGGGTAAGTGGAGTGCTGAAGTAAAACAGCAGCTTTCAGAATTGGAACCACTAATTTAACTATGACAAATTATTTAAAACCTAAATGTTTGTATCTCTTACGTTTAACAGTATGGGGGACAGGATGATCCCTGTAAGTATTCATTAGGAGACAGGAGGCTTAGTCCAGCAAGGCCCCCTTCCTCATCCTGGCTTTCAGTTCTTTAAACCTCCCCACAATTATTCTTTCAGCCATCATTTCCATTGCTCTTCCAGTCCATGAAAGTTGGTTTTCTTCAACAGACCTGCTTCCCAAAACTTTTCTGGATACCTGAGTCCAAACCACACAGGATCCAGAGGAAGCCGAATCCTGCCTTCCCATGGTTTAAGTGGTTGTTCTAACCACTGCTCTCTGCAGAGAAAGCTGGGCACCCATCAAACTCTTCCCACCCTCCCACATTAAAAAAAACTAAACCCAAAACAATTATTTGAGTTTTCTAAAAGTGAGAGAGAATCCCTTTCCTGTAACACCGAGGAAGGTGGTAGAAGTGAGCGAGTGTGCAAACTGTGTGGCAAGCTCACAGTTACTGGTTCGGCCTCTCCAGCTTTGACATTTATAGACCTCATAAAGCTCCTTGCGGCCATCGTGCTGTGAACTTCTTGATCAGTACTGATTTATAGGTTGAGTAAATCCAAGTAAAACAGAGCAGTGAAAGGAATTTGTGGGATAATTTACTGCTTCAGTTTACTTTAGGGTTTTTAATAGTTATTTATCTTTATACATTAGATAAAGATTTGTCAGTAGCCAATTACCCAAGGCAGCATGGGTAGCTTTGACAGTTGAGTTCAATATATGAGCAACCCTTAGAAAGTACTACCTTATTTTCTGATAGAAAATGCTACAGCTATATATAGAGGTCAGAGACTGCATCTTAAAATGGGAAGGGAAAAAAAAAAAAAATTGAGATAATCTGCATGGAACATAGCTTTTGACGATAAAAGCTTCCAAGCAGAAGAGGGAGAGATCATTACTGTATATTTATATAAAGCCTGAGCTAGCTTTCTTTGGGCTCCATTGAAGCTGTGCCAATTTACACCAGCTGGAAAACCACCTCTAAAGCATTCGTTAAACATCCATCTCACTAGTGTATTGCTCCAGGAGTTGAACATTTGTTCCTCTGAAAGACTCATCATTGTCTTGATCCAAAACAGTACCTCAGATTTTAAAGCTGTGTGCGAGATGTTGATGTTACCTGCACTAGCTCTTCTCCCACATTTAAATGTACCCCTGTGTTCCCTGCAGAGCCTGGAAAACTGAAAACGTCTGTCTAGCAGGAATGGGGCTACAACGAATGGACCTGGGACACAAACTGGAGGAGGCTGCTCAGCAGTGCTTTCTACAGCCCTGTTTGCTTTTTGGGCTCCTGAGCTGGGCTTTACTGCCCTTTAGAATGAAGGGCCTTTTGTCACTGCCAGGTTGCGTTTTTTTGCTAAACTCATAGTAAAGTCAGCTGAATAATTTACACTGAGTTTTGATTGATTTTGTGTCTTTTTCAGTTTGCCAGGGAGCAAGGAACCAATTGCAGTTCCTCATTAGAAATCACTTCTGCTTAATTCCTGCAACTGCTGTGAAAGCAACTCAAATCCTAGATGCTAAATCTCAAACATAAGTCCCCCGATCAGATTTTCTAGTCACAAAATAACATATGCAGCTGGATGAGCATAACTTTGCATTTTGCTTGTGGCTGGCGCTTGAACAGTTACAAACTAGAAAGCAATTGTCTAAATAATGTGCAATACTCAAACATTCATTTCTTTGGGGCCACTGATCAAAAAGGGTTTAGGATTGTAACATAACAGCCCTCACCAAACAAACAGAAAACGGACATGAAGCCTTAGAGCCCTAGAAAGAGCCATGAACTTTCTCATTTCTAGTCTTTACCTTTCTCCAGCCCCTCTTCATCTCCTTAGACATGTTCCTGATAGTCTCCTGTTGCTATCTACAGTGTCAGTCTGCAGTAGCTATTGAAAATAAAAGCATTAAAATATTTTAGGATTAAAGCATTATGAATTTTATATATTAGCATATGTTAGCATCAGGCATCAAGCATACATGGCTGATGGCATAGACACTCCTAAAAGTTATACTGAGATTAGCCTCAGTTATTTTGCAGATTATTACTATGACAATATACGTTTGATGAGCAGACAGCAGCAGTTTGTTGGAAACAGTATAGTCTAATCCATTCCACGACCACACAAATGCTTTACTGGTGGATATTTAATATCACAGTCATAGCTATTGCATATCTACACCCACAGTCTGAGTTTTCATCCACACACTAAAGGAATTTTTCTACTTTTGATTCCACATATGGGCCAAGTCCAGAAATAACATTATGATAAAGTTAGGGAGACTTTGGAGGTTTGGGATATGGTAAGACATCACATAAATATTAAACCTGCATTTTATAAAACACAAGTACCACTAAACTGTTAAGGTAATCCTTTCTAGTCTTAAACTCTCCTATTCCTTCCAATAGATTTAAAAATATATTTCAAGTCAGAGTAATTAAAGGTTGAATATTCTTTATCATATTTTTCTCTCCATTTTTAGAAGAGATCAACCTGCAAGCAAGTTGGATGAGATTTTTTGCCACGCTTCTGTCCCCTCCTTCATCTCAGTGAGTGTTGCAGGAATTCTGCATCTTTGTACATTTTGAAATCTGGATTTACACTTTGTCTTCTATGCAGCTAGAAGCAGATCTCCCATCCCTGTGGCAAAGTCCTGTGCGATGCCTCCAAAGCAATACCAGTGCTGCTTCCATTGCAGTGCACGTTTTTTCTCTCAACATTACACAGTAGTTCAGCCCTGGAATAAAGGGGACTGCATGCCTGCTCTGTCCTAGAGGACAGTTCCTCCCAAACACTTGAAGTTCACAGTTAAAAGTTCAAGCTGATATGATACACTTTTTTGTCTCTGTCAATTAACTGTGGAAAGTATCTTCTGATCGCCTGCTGTGGAGATCAATATGTTAACAACCAATTGTTTTCCTCTGTAGCTGCCAAACTGACTTTCAAGTATCTATGACATACTATTTACAACATTGCCCATTCTTAGAAGTCAAGAATTTGTGCTACCACAGGGTAGCACAATTGAATGAGCCATTGAATTGCACCTGGGCAAAGTTCTGCTGTGCTCAGATAGAGAGAAGAAAAAAAATTAATAATGCTTTTCAAATAAGAGTTTGATAGATATCCACCAGAAAGCTTTTACTCTTTTTTATATATTATGACTTGGTATTTTGCTTGGCTTTGCTGTCATTATCTACGATATATTATTCAGGCAAAGGCTGTTCATTTTGGAAAAGTGAAATGCAGCACTGAAAAGGTTAGAGACATCTGCTAACTGTGCCCATCCCCGCTGATTTACTATCTGACTGCTAAGTATATGTTAGAAATAATGCGTAACTTAATCCTCTGCATTTTTAAAAGAAAACAACCAACCAAACAAAAACCACCCAACATACTACAAAACAGAAGGGAAGAGAAACACATTTCTATAAATACACCCAACTACTATAAACTTCCTAATCAATAACTTTGGTAATACACTGAGCTGAACAAATGATAGTTAGTGAATAATTTAATGAGTTTTGGCAGTTTCTACTCCAGAACTGACCATCAACAGTTTAGATTTTCACCAGCACATTTGTTTTGCAAAATTTCTTCTAAATAATTTGTATGAACAATTATTGTGCTTCACAGCATTTGTGAGCACTTTACTGTGTTGATGATTAAATTCGAGCTCTTTCAGACAATTGGGTGCAACAACCAAATCACATAATTTCCTTTTCTGGACGTAACCCTACCAACCAAGTGTCTGTTTTTCTAATTTGTAATCCATTGCCTAATCCAGAGTGGTGATTACCAATCTCTGTCATTTGTGTACATGGATTTGGAAGAACATTTAGGGACACTTTTATTTCTAAACTATTTAATTGCTTTCCTGAATACAGATAGATACAATATTAGTTTTGTTAAGTCTCCAAATTAGTTTTTTTTTGGTCATTATAAAGATATAGTGTTAATTTAAAGAGTTACTTCCCCCATCTGTCTACTTTTCTCACTCCAATTAAAAACCAAGGAAACTAGTGCAAACTGGCATTGATCATTGGTTTAAGGTAATATAAGATATATAGGCACATATCAGAATCTGCCATCCAATTATACCACCTGCAATAACTATTTTGTTATGGGTCATGGTAGCATGGGCAGTGGAGGATGCGGAGTTTTAACTCACTACAGCTAAACAGGTGAGAGGTCTCTCATATAAAGTAACCCCTCTGAAATAATCAACCTGATTAAAACCCTTCCTCTTTTATTTCTCTGTTGTTGCAGTAAAGTCCCATTCATCAGGGACAACGGCAGATCAACAGCTTTACAAGTGGGTCAGAAGCACTCAAACCCCCTTAAATCAAGGTTTGGGGAATGTAACAGTCTTTGTACCCATCCATAGGGTACTAAAATCCTTTTAAATCCAAAGTCTCTATGGCAGAGGTTCAACAGCTGGAAGCCAGCTGAGCATTGCTCACTGCCACGTTACTTTTTCATTAAGTTGCTTTATAGAACTCTCCCAGAGACACCATGACAATCTAGTCCAAAATGTATGATAGGTTGAAAGACTGCAAGATAATACAGAACTCACATTTTATCAGTACAAGTAATATAAGATATAAACGCATACCTAACACAATGGATGTTCAATTTGATAAAGACAGTGTTGGGTCACTGAAGATGCTTCAGTAAAGGAAGGAGCAAATCTTATATTCCATATAAAATGTGAAATTCTCTCCAGGTGAATATTCAGAAAATATGGCAGTGAATATCTGAAGATGATAATGGATACTGTAATAATGTCATTTTGGAGGAGAATAAATATTTCTTTATATTGTCAATGTGTATTTCACAAGAATATGCTAAGTTACAACTTTCAAATTCAAGCTAAAGTTACATTTCTAAAACTAGGCAGTTTTTGGCCATCTATTGCAGTACTTCCTTCTCCCAGATTCACCAATAAGTCAAGAATATTTGGAGTACGTAGAACAACAGTGGTACCTGGAAATGAAAAGGATGTCAAGATTTTGTTTGACTATAGAAATCTTGGGCTTTTTAATTAAATAACTTTGTGAGCCAATATTGTGCATACGAAATTCAGAACAGAGTTAAACAGTAGCAGGATACTGTTTTCTCTTTTTATGTATGAATTTTAAGGTCAGCAATGATGAAAAATTCTTCAGTGTTGCTTAAGTGTGGTAGGCAGAGAGAAATAAGGCAACAAAGGGATACCCACATCAGTACTGACTTAGTTGGCAGCCTCAGCAATGTGACGGCCCTTGAGACTGAGCTAAGGCAGCAGAGCTATATATACATGTATGCACATATATGTTTGCATTACTTTGCAGGTTTCTTGAAGCCAAAGCCAACGTCAATTGATGGGCCAGCACGGGTCAGCTCGTGTCCTGGTTTGAGTGAGAACAGAACTAATTCTGTTCAGTGATTTTACTTTTCAGCTCAGTTCTTCTAGCTAACTGCACTGTCTGAAGTCAGCAGCCTGTTTTCACGGACAGTGTCAGCTGCCAGCAGTGAGAACACCCCACATTTAGAGTTCCTTCCAAGGGTTGGTGTGCAGACCAAGGCCACTGCTGGATCTTGTGTAGCACGTGCAGGGGTGCAGAAAGTAAAAGGGTGCTCCTGCAGGGATGAGTAGACAAGACAGGTGACACTGAACTGGCCAGTGAGGTATTCCATCCCATGTATGTCATATTTAGTATAAAGCTGAGGCATCAGGAGGGTCTTGTCCTCTCTTTGCCCTCTTCACCTGTTTTGCTTGCCTTGGCTCAGGTCCTCTTTTTTTTCCTCAGAGCATTGAAGGAGGACTCTGTCTGTTCTGCCTTCAGTCCCAATCCGTGTGCTCCTGAATCTGATACCAGAATCCAGCTCCTGAACACAGCTCCTGTCTGCTGCAAGGCCCAGGCTGGGACTCTTCTGGAGCCGGCTCCACAGCATCAGTGGTGACAGTGACTTAATTACCATCAGGGGGTTGGGTTCAATACTGGTTTTGTATATATTTGTACATATTAATTTATTATTTTAATTTTCATTTAAGCCATTCTAGTTTCCTTTTCTAATTAGTAAGTCTCTCAGTCTCTCTCCCTTATTCACTTTCCCTTGGGGAGGGAGGGGGAGCATCTGTTATAGGTCTATGGGGCTGCCCTGACCCTAAAACGTGACAGCTTGCAACAGCTCCCTCTGATCTGAGAGAACACATTTCTTGACCTGTGACCCTGGATATCTCGCTGAGTAGAGCATTCACGTTCAAGACATTTTCACCTAAATAGCTTTACAGATCCTTTTTCTTATTTCTACAGAAGATGAACAAGTCAAATAATATTAATGATGTTACTTAACTATAAAATAATCTAAACAAACGAAAAAAAAGGACTAAAGATAGTTTTCAGAGTGACCCTTTTTGAAAAATTCCATTATATTTAAATTTTAAAATCTTAGTGGTAATAGAAATTTATAGACAGCTATTTGACATTATCAACAGCTAAGAAAATTACTCAGACATGCACATTAATAGGATTTCAATTTTAGGTGACTGTGGACAATTGTCTCATTGCTCCTTTCAGCTTACATTTTAGTGCATTAGTGCACCAAGTGTTTCTTATCTGCTATATGTTTGTTATTGTTTCCAATGATGTGTGAAATTGGAAACTGACTGAAATTTTCCTCAGCAAACTTGCATTGTTGGAGGATCAAAATATTGACAGCCCGATTTTATAATTGTAATTCAATCTTGTTTCATGCCTTAAGGCTGTCATTTAGATTTTACTTCAGGATTACTTTATACCATTTATGGCTTTTCCTCAGTAATACATTGACTGAAGTTGCCTTTGAATCCTGTTCACTAGAGATGGCTGAAACTTTTCAGATTTAATGTTTTCCAAATTAATATTTTTCCCTGAAAAATGTCCCTGTCTCCACATCTAAACTATCCTCAGTTTTATGCATTTTTAAATGCACTCTTGCAAGAGACAAAACTTACACTCAAATATTTTGTTTCAGACAGAAAATACCTGTTTCTGTCTTATGGGAATGAAAATTAAATGGTTCAAATATTCATTTCATAGCAACTCTTCCTTTTAAAGCTTCTAAACTACATTTCAGTAGAGAGTGAGCTAAAAAAAAGTAATATATTTATTGAACTAAAGCAACTAGAATAAATTAATATCATAGGGAGGGGTTTTGTTTGTTTGTTTGTTTTATCCCCATTTCAGAGCAGACACAATTTTTCAACAAGCTTTGCTGTTCACACACCAGATGGCTTTATTTTTCCAATACTTTATTTTCCTCATATTCATTTTCCCTGCAGGTATTTAGCACATGGAAGCAGGATGTGTATGCTTTTTATTATTCTGGAAGATATTCAACTATACACTAACTAATCCCAGCATTTGATCAAACTTTGGTGAACCAGATGATTCAATGTATATTCCTAGGAGGGAATAGCCATAAGAGATGTATTATCCCTATTCAGTGGTTATCATGGTTTCAAAAAGATCTATTTGCTAACTACGTACTTTCAAGAGAATGAAGTTCAATTACTAAATTAAAAAATGGATATCAGCATCTTGTTGAATTCCTGGAATAAATTTCTCTTTTAGCAGGCAGTTGATTTTCATACTTCTAAGAATACAATGAGTTTGTATGATAGAGCAGTTTGGCTGAATTATGCACTGCAGATAAACTGTGGCTTTTGCAATGATGACAGATATGTGCTATTGCAAGTATAATGTCCACACGTCTGGGTATTTAGTTCATCCATGAAGTTCATCACCTTCATCCTCAACCCTTATATGAAGAAACCATTTGAAAATAGCTGCAGGAAAGCAAATGCTTTTAAGGTCTTGCAGGTATTCTTATTATTTATAGCATATAAAGTTACCAGAAACCATCACATATACATGCATCTGCTCATGTATATACTGTGTTATTTAAAAACCATTAAATCCCATTTTAAATTAAAGGAGAGAGGAATGCAGTGTACGTAGTGAAACTCATGAGAGGCACTTAGGAAATATTTTTTCTAAGAGGTATCCTATCAGTTTTAAAACTACTTCACAGCCTTTCCTTTGGTCATCTCAGCAAATTAAATGCTTATTGCCACTAGTTTCCTCTCTAAAGCCAGCACTCATTAAAAAAAAAAAAAAACTACTGAAATTCAGTATACTACTGAAGGTAATCTGAAACTAAGATTCTACAGAACCCA
>JANHGN010012368.1:0-27954 GCA_024605025.1 Megaceryle maxima | reverse complement strand
ACTGAGAGAGTGGTTAGGCACTGGAACAGGCTGCCCAGGGAGGTAGTGGAGTCATCATCCCTGGAGGTGTTTAAAAACAAGTAGCACTTGAGGCTGTGGTCTAATGGATAGATAAATGTTAGGATGAAGGTTGGACTTGATGATCCTAGAGGTCCTTTCCAACCCTAATGATTCCATGACCGCCTTCTGGCAGGGGCTGAGGGGAAGAAAAATGCCTGTCCCTGTGTACTGGGCACTAGCACAGTCTTACCATTTTGTGTCTGTTAAGAAATTCAATGCAAAGCTCTGAGGGGTCACTGTGGCAGCTTTGAAAGTTGTATCTGTTATTACCAAGAAACTTATCTTGCTTCCGCCCTGAGTCATAGATGTCAGGATCAGATGAGATGACCCAGGTTTGTTTGGAGCCCCAGCAGGCAGGACCCCTGCTCTGGCGAGAAACCAGTGGGGACTGCCAAGGAGGAAAGACTGTTGTATGGGGTGCCAACCCCAGCCCAGAGAGCTGGCATTCATACAGGAGTGTGTTTTATTCATCTCTTTTTCCCCTTCTGCGTCCATTCTAAGCTGACACGGGGTGAAGTGAAGCTGAAAGGATCCTTGAAAAGGCCAGGTCATTGATGGAAAGGAAGAGGACTTGACAGGTGGTGAAGAGCTTTCATGAGCATCATGGGCTGTGGCCGGCTCAAGGGAACAGAATTGTTCCCCTGCTCAGGCTGTGTGTCTGTCTCTCTGATTATTTAGTGTATTTCATCTCTGCTGTCTGTCTCACCCTTAATCTGGGCTCCTCTGCTCCAACAAAATGCTTAGCTCACTCCATTGTCTGAGACACTAATTTGCACTGTAAATCTGATGCTTATCTTACATGACAGCTTACTGGGGGGTTTATTGCAGTTCTGAAGACAAACTAACCGGGGATGGCTAGAAAGCTTTTGACACGTCATCTGGAGTATAGAACAGATATGACCTATTCCAGCTTGCTACCAGGTTAGGATGTGGCCTCTTGTGGTTGGGGTCACAAGGGATTTCTCTTTCTCTTTTCAGATCTGTTAAAACGTAAGTGAGTTGGGTTGTTTTTTTTTTTTTTTATGGTACAGCTTCTCTTCTGTGTGAGAACTCTTGTAATGCTTCTACAATAGCCTCCCATGCTTCTAGGGCCAGGTCCTCCATCCTTCTTCCCTGCTACCTGTGGAGTTTTAAGGACCATGAGAGTAGCTGTACACCAGGTGCAGGCAGCATGCAAACACTGGTGCTCCAGTGTGGTGCAGCTTCGTTGTCTCTGCCTAGCTTAATCAGAAAGAACCTTTGTACTTGTCTTTCTTCTTTGGTATTTCCTGATACCTTCTCTGATAGGTTTTAGCTCTTTGCTGGCAGAGTGACATCCCCCCTCAATCCTGTGTGCAGTTGCCTCCTTCTCTCCGGTCCTCACGCTATCCACTTGCAGGGATTCACATATCTTCTAAGAGATTTTCACACCAGTGTTGTTCAGATTACTGGGCAGCACCAGAGGCCTAAATTCTCCTGCAGAGGGGTTCCAGGTAGCTTCACATCAGGGTTTTCCTGGGGGGATCTGGGAAGATTGTTGTTACTTTGATACAATTTACGGTTCTGCAGCTGAGAGCACCAGTAGGGGTTTAGTGCCCAGAACTTCTGCATTGCAGTCCTTTGGGATACAAAGGATCCTGCTTCCCCAGACAGGGGAGCAGAAACATAAGACTTGACATCCTCAGAGGATGGTGTTTGTCTGGAGGAACAGTCTGATTTTTGCTGAGTGGAGTCCTGCCGTACAGTTTGATGGATTTCTGGACCCTTCAGATCTTCCTGCCCTTAGTCTGAAATCAAAATACAAAAATGGTTGTACTGGGTAAGCTGTGTGCAGCAGCTAGTGGGCTGGCAACTGAATTGGAAATGGAGCCAAGGGGTCTCAGTAGCACTGAGGGAGAGGAGAAGAAAAAAACCAAACATCAAATAGAGAAATTGTTGAGGAATAGGCAAGCAATATATTGTATACTGAGTGGAACTGTAGCTACTTAGGTTACACAAGAAACTGTGTACTGGCCCCTCTCAAACTCCCATTTTGCATCCCAGATTATCAACAGATGTGTAACCTAAGGCTTATTCCAAGTCATCAGAGCTGGTAAACACTAGACTGCTCACACGCGCTGTCCTGAGACCTGCCCAAAGGAGAGCTCTGTACAGCCTAGGAGAAGTTCAAGGGAAAACATACTACTCTGAGAAGACTCCAGAATCTGCAGAATTTTAGAAGAATCCAGTACAAAAATACCTAAGAAAGGATCATTACCCCACCTAATTTAGGCTCATGCCTAGTCTAGGTTAGACTACTGTACGTAGCCTCCTCCAAAAAAAACCCCTTCTCTTCCATGGCTAGAAATGGAGTCAGAGAAATAGATCACCTTGCTTAAACTTCTGTGTTAAGTGCCTGAAAGTTAGCAATTTATAGCTGAAGACCTCTTCATTTGTTTCCTAAGAGGCCTGGAAAATTCCCCTTTCTCACAGATAGCACGATGCCATCAGAGTGTCCCCAGTGCAAGTAGTTGGCCTCCCATCTGCCCCGGTGCTTGTAGCACTGGCAGCAGCTCAGATCTGTTTGGCAAGGTCAGGTTGTCCCTTCAGCTGTGTGCATCCAGCACCCTGGGGCAGCTGGTTCTTCCATGAATAAAATCTGTCCTGCTGCTGCTGCAGAGTGTTTTCTGTCAGACTTCTGGTTGGTTTGTTAGAAAAAAAAAAAAAAAAAAAGTAGTCCAGTAGCATTTAGAGACCCTACTGTGTTGCGTGACTTGCGGACAACAGGAAGATAGTCTCTGCTCCAAGGGATGCGCAGGATAGCTTGGCAGAAGTATGCTGAATAGCAGATGTGATGAAGACACGGCATGAAACAAGTTAGTAACAGTGAGAGCAAGATGTTTGCTTAGACTGACTAGGTCTGACATCTCCATCAACCAGGGCGTGCAGCATGCGAAGGCTCTTCAACTTGCTGAGCCGTTGGGTCAGCCTCCTGGCACTCCCAAGGTCTTTGCTTGCTGGCAAAGAAAATCCGCTGCCTACATCAGTGTTCTCTCTAATCTGTGTGGAAATGAAAGTGGGTGGAAACATCAAAGCAGGGGTTCCAGGTAGAGTTTGCTGCTGCCTGGAGTATTATTAGCAGTTAAGTGAGGGAGCTGCTGCCAGGCTGGATGAAAAAGGGGGCTTTTGTCTTGGGGAGCAGAGCGCTTTAGAGAGAGTGTTTGAGGGGGTCTGAGAGTTTGGGAGAGTGCAGTGGAAGGGCTTGGGTTTCAAAAGAGAAAGCACATTCAGCCAGCAGCTCTTGGCTACCTGCCTCCAGCTGTGTCCACCTGTTTAGGTTAGTGGTCCGTCGATTTGTTCAACCCACTCTAGGTGGGTGACTGAACTGGGTTACCACAGCAGGGATTTCTCCCTCTTTGGTCCTGGGGACAGGTGCCAGGCCTGTCCCCATCCATGCCCATGGTGGGTGGACAGGCTGGGCTGTGCAGACTGGCTTCTTCCTTGGGGCGCTGGTGGAGTCTCTGCAGTGCTTGGCTGTGAGGCAGCAGCTGGTGCTGACACAGCCGCTGTCCTGGGCTCTCTTGCAGAGCCATGACTGCACCATGTGTTTTTGCAGACTTTTGGAAAGCCGTTTTTATCCCTGTCATTTCCCCACCTCTCAGGAAGTGGGGTGTGCATTTAGCAGGGGGCTAAAGCCCTCGTTCTGCATCTGCACTGGGCAGCCTCTCCTCTGAGTAGGTAATGGATTAGGAGGGCTGCTGCAGCTCCAGGGATCCTGTATTCCCAGCTGGTGCTTGCTTTCTTTCCTGACAGGACTGCTTTATTGTATTTTTGCAATTGTTAGTAACTCATTTCATGTATGGAACTGGCAGTGAATTAGTGTATCCAAAGCATCTAACCCCACGAAAAGAGCAGCTCCTCTGCTGCTTGCATGCAGCATTGTTAGCTGACGCAAAGGGAGAGGATGATGTGGAGGCCAGCAACAGAGCTGTCAGGTTTGAACCCTGTGAGTAGCGGTTCAGAGACAACCCTTTCCCAAGAAGTGGTGAGCTGTGAACATTACGTCTGCAGTGTTGTGGGCAGGTGTGATGGCAGCTTGTGTGGGTATATCATGCTGGCCTTGATCCAGTTGGCACAGGTAAACCAGCAGTGACAAAGTGTAGTAACTTAAGCACTGTCTTAACACTATTAAATACGTAGCTGAGATCTCCAGAGGGTTTGTACAACCTGAGGTGACGTTTGTGTCACTGTATCTTTACTGCAATTTGCTGTCTGTGCTAGCTCAGTTACAGTCCTCACAGATAGGTTTGTGCTGTGCCTTGGTCCCATGTCTGACGTGAGCACAGACCTACCTCCAGACAGATGCTTCTGAGGACCTGCAGGCCATGCAAACGTCAGCTGTTGCTGTCTGCAGTTTGTGCCTCCTATGCTGGCATTAGTCTTTGTGATTTACTGGAGTTAGCCAACACGCAGAGGAGAGGAATCACATCTCTTCTTAATGGGATTTGCTTTGCAGTGCAGCACTGAGGCTTGTGACTTTGGAGCTGCAACTGAGCCACCTTCTTCCCTTCTCTGTCACCTGGGCAGTTCTGCTCCCACTCTCTACCCTCCTGAAATCCTCTCCTACCATGTTCTAGGCCTGGGATTTCCCAGGTTTGTCCTTCAGGCACTGAAAGTTTGGGGGCTGCAAGGCACTGTGCATACGGGTGCGTGCGCTGTGGTCAACAACACTCCTGGGCTGAAAGAGGTGCCCAGGAAGAAGGTCTTTGGCATGGACACTTCTCACTTTTCCCTTTCTCTCTACCCACAGATGCCAGCAAGGACCATCCACAGCAGCAGGCAGGGGTGATCTGGAGAGTGACAGGCGGCTTGTTCAGTATCACCCGAGGAGCCGTGGGGGCCACATTGGGAGGAGTTGCCTGGGTGGGCAGCAAGAGCCTGGAGCTCACCAAAACCGCTGTGACCAGCGTCCCCGCTGCAGGCGTCGGACTGGTGAAGGGCAGTGTCTCAGCAGTGACCGGCGGCGTCGGAGCTGTGGGGAGCGCAGTTGCCAGCAAAGTCCCTTTCACTGCAAAGAAGAAGGACAAGGCTGACTAATCCCCATCACAGCTCCCTTCCAAAAGATCAACCTGCCCATACTCTCCCCCTGCACAGCACCTCTTTGAGTTGGAATCAGCCGCTTCAGGGAGGGTCAAGAACCCGAGCAGACTCCGGCTGCAGCCCGCTCAGCACCACCTGCCTGGCTCAGAGCTCACAGAGCCACTGTCAATGCCTTTCACTCCCATCACCTACTGGGAAACCCCTTTACTCTGAGGGGTTTAAAGGCACCATTGTCTCTGTCTTGCAGTTTCCTTCTTCCCTTCTTGCTCTTGTAAACACAGAGCAGTAGGAGAGGGTGTCCATCTGCTTGGAGGTGGTGGGGAGTAACAGTGGAGCAGGAGGAAGTATGCCTGACTCAAAGTATGGGTTGTATAGTCAAATTCAGCTACAGCTGGGAAGAAGCCTCTGAAAAACCCCTTCCCTTGGCTCTGGGAGGTGTGTTTGGGGTGTCTACCTGGTGGAAAAGCATAGAATAAAGTCCCATTGACACAAAGGAGAGATACTGTGAAGAGGGGGAAGTCTCCCTTCTGCCCTGCACTTCTTACCTTGTCTTTGCAGGGCCCATCCCACAAGCTGCTCCCAATCACTTATTCCCTGGCTGAATTACACCCTTCAGAGAAGGAACCCTCAAGCTCATCAGATTGGCTCTGAGGATGATGCCACACAAGAGTATGATATGTCCCAGGCCATCAACTTCTGCACACATTATTTTGGTGAGAGGCAGGAGGTTGAAAGCTGCTGCATGTTCCCTTTGTGGAAGGAGCTAGAAGTGTCATCTGCTAAGCCTCTGTGAAATTGCAGCACAGGTATTGATGCTCCACGGGGAGACAAAATGGGCCTTTGGGTTTGCCACTTGAAATTCTTGCAGTATCCCAATCTGCAACAGGGGCTTTTTGACTCCCTGTCAACATTCTCACTCTACAGACATCACTAATAACCATGAGCAAATGCGTTCCTGAGCTCTGCTGCAAGGGAAGGAGGGGAGGGAGGCTGAGTGTGTTGCTCTCCCCCATGACTCAGCACCCCAGGAGCGGTGGCCTGGGTGTGAATGGGCTGCGCTTCATTGGAGAATGCTTCCCCAGTGCTCCAGCATGCTCCAGCCACAGCCAGCCTGCACAGGCACCAGCAACTCCTCCTCCACATGCCGTTCCTGGGGCTCCAGCCTGGCTCCTCTGAAGGACCATGTTGCACTATATACCCCACCCATACTCATAGTGCCGCAAAAACCCAGACACCTGCACCCATTTAGGAGTCACAGCCATCCTCAGCCTGGTCCATGATGCTCCCAGGGCCATGTGGCATCGCACGCACACACACACACTCACCCCAAGGTCCCCTGTAGCTCTTGGGCTGAGGAAAGCCACAGGCTCCACGATTAGCTCTGCTGCTTCTGTCTTTGGCAAGCGATTAGCCTAGGTGATTAGGTGTTGGATGCATAGGCAAGTGAAGCGGTGCTTGTGCCGTACTGTACAAATCTGCAGCTGTGTTCACGTGTGTGTTTGTGTCAGCACGTCTTCAGATGGGGAAACAAAATGGTGCTGCTGCTGCAGAGGAGTTTACAGAGTCATCTGGCACTTCCAGTGTATAGTTTTTAGATAGGGTCCTGGTGAAAATAAAAATCATGTTTAAGAGGATATTCTCCCCTCTGTTGCCTAAGAGCGTAATTTATCGAAACCAAAGGAATGTGAAAAATCCCCTTTTTCCCCAACTATGAGGTTTGTTTACTTTCTGCCCTATCTTTTGGACATTGAAGCCAACTTTCTTGATCTTCATTTCCTGTTGGAGGTCACTGCACTTCCCAGCTGCTCTCTTGTGCTTAGGACTCGGACATCAGGTAATATTTAAGTACAGCCTCCCCCTACCACCGTTTTTGCTGAATGTTCTTGAGCTTGTGAAGCAGTTTTTATTTAGACCTTTATTAAACCCACATTTTGGGCTGACGTAAGTTGCAGTGTCCCTGTGCTAGTCACACTGGTGTTAGCCTCTCTCCATACCCTCTGCTAGATGGTCCCTGCTGTTTGCAGTGACAAGAAGTTGCTGATCTCTACAGTGTGTTACTCTTGATAGCATGAGAGTGGTTTAACCTACATCTTTGTTTCTGAAGAGGAAACAGCATTTGGTACACGTGTGCATTTCCTTGCTTTGTCTCTTTTGTTCTGGTGAAGACCAAGTTGACCCAGACGAGTCGGTTTTGTCTCTGAAGGCAGTGGCTTCACAGAAAGATCAGCCCTTGATGTGTGCCTGCACTTTGCTAGGATGCTCGTGGCAGTTGGCAAGGCCAGAAAGAAGTCTTTGCTGCTCTTCCTTTGTCTTAAATGCCCCACAAAGCAGGAGGACAGTTTGCACTGTGTGGATCTGTGTTCACTGCTCTCCCTGAGCGCATCTCATTTCTTACTCCAGGTCACAGGCTGCTCCTGAAGCCAGCTCTAACCCCAAAGCTAAAAGCTGCTTGTGTGTAGCTAACTGTGCTGTCACCAGACCTCTTAGAAAGATATTTTCTTACAATTGTGACAGAAGACAGTCTTTTTCCTAAAACTGCCTCTCCCAGGCCTGGGACAGGCAAAAATAGTATCTAAGGGGTTTTACTTCACTAGCCATCCCTGGGCAGGTGATGGGAAACTTCATCATGCTTCTGGCTAACCAGTATGCCACACAGGCTCTTGCTGGGGAAGGCAGTACAGCCTTCCCAAGCTGTTGTCTGCAGGCACTGTGCATGAAGAGCAGGCATGGAAAATGGGTTGAAGGTGCATTAATTAAGGCCATGGAGGTCCTGAGGGGTTCCTGTCTTTTTATTTCTGCTCCTCTGTGCATCTTTGCAGTCAGTGGAGTAAAGCTCTCCATTCGTCTGCAACTGCATTTCCTCGCGGGATGGCCTGAAGAAGGGGAGAATAGGAGGTGTGAGAGGAACTCTCAACCTAAATCACTATTCCTATAGCCCAGATAACAGAGAAGCCATGGACTTCTGCTGTTTATATAGCAAAAGAGATCTAATTAGCGGGGATAGAAGATTAAATCTATTCCAAAATCAGGGCCTCACACCACTTAACAGTCATTCAGGAACATGTGACTATGCAGGACTTGAAGGCCTCTGGAAAGTATGTCAGTGTTAGTGTACTAGGGCTGTTCATCCAGGTGATCCAGACCCAGGCTGCTTTTCTGGACACTGTCAGTGCCAGAGCAGAAGAAAAATGGGGTCATTTTTCCTAGTCTAAGAGCAAAAATGCCTTAGAAAACTTTGGTTGCATCTGGATCGGATGGGAAAGCTTTTTGGCTCCTGACAGATATGCCCCATCTTTCCTCCTCCGCCACTACAGAGACTCCAGACACCTGGAGAGTCCACCTGGGACACTGGTGCAGCCTCTCTCTTCATGGTAAAAAGGGCAAAAACTACAGAGCGCGTAAATCACATTGCTACTAGATGGGGAGGTTGGGTACAAAACAGGGAGGGCAGCACCAAGGTGGAGGGAAGGATTGAAGGGAGTTAGTAGAAGAAAGATCACCAGTTTTCAGGTGAGATGAGGAGGGACTGGTGACAGGAGGAGGTGAAGAGTCGGGGAGGAAGAAAAGGGGGAGCATGGAGGGAATTTGTTCATTAGGACAGGCTCTGAATCAGAGGATGAACACAGTGGAATATGTCCCAGGGAAGAGTCCAGAAAGGGAAGTAGATGAATGTGGTGTGTGGTGGTGGTTCACATCTGGCTGGTTGGTGCCCTGCTTCCACAGTAGTGATGATTGCAAGGGGTTTCTGTTTAGATAGATCAGTATGCCCAACAGATGGTCCAAGCACCAGATCAGCTCCCTCCTTACCACCCTGCCCTTCCCACATCTTCCACAGGCTTTATCATGATCTCCCTGTGGTGGGGCTGGGTATCCCTAGTAGTGGAGGTGGGATGTGGCCCTACACCAGCCCCATTACCCACCACAGCTGGACTTCCCCTATGCTCATTGAACGTGGTCCAGCTGAGAAGAAAGCCCACAAGCACATTCTCTCCCTTTTCCTTTTTCTCGTTATACTTCACTTTCTTTTTTGTTCCTCCCTTAGTTTTCTGTCTTGGCCCTGCACAGAGCTTTCCAAAGCTCTCACCGACACCTTTGTTAAACATCCACATTCACATTGGCTGGGAAGGCAAAGAGGGTGAGTCTGCCCCTGCAGCTCCCCTGGCTGGGAGAGAAGTGCATGTCTTCTACCCCTCTCTGTCCCCTTGTGCTTTCTGTGTGGAAAATCTTAACCCACTTCTTTTCCCCTGGGATCCCTCGTTGGCTCTTGTCCCTGTGGGTGGGTCATTTCTCTGTCTCCGCTGCAAAGTCATCCTTGTAAAAACAGCAGCGTGAATGGGGACACAGAGATGTCTCGAGAGAGACACAGAGCTGCAGGGACAGATGCTGGGGCCTGACTCTTGGATCCAAGGACCCTTTGGCAACCTAGAACCGTCACTGTGGCCACATGGTCCCATGCACAGTGCTGGGCTCCAGAGAACACTTTTGTTCTTTATCATTTCATTGTCTGTAATTGTTTTCCTACTGAATTTGTTTGCTTGGTTTGTTTTGCAGTGTGTTTCTGGGAATATGCATCTCTGTATTTTAATTACAGTAAAATTTGAGGATAAAAACCTTCGTTACGCTGGCTCTTGTTTCCAGTGTGGGGAAGTGAGGAGAGGAAGTGCAGCTGAAGGAAGATGTTAGAGATTCCTTGGGAAATCGGATCTCTCCCCTAAGGGCTCTAGAGAAGGCACTAAGCCAGACTGAACCTCCATCCCTGTCTAAACTAGGACATGGCTTTTAACCGTGATTCAAAAGCCTTCTTGTTGCGGGCACATTTCCAGATTGGAATGGTAAGAACAGTTTGGATAAGACTACTAAACTCAATTTCTTCTGTTGGTTTAAAGACCAGTGCACAAGAGGACTTTTGGGATGGGTACAGCTGGCCTAGCCCTGAAAGTGGGACCTTGGCAGCTGAAGACAGGAAATTTTGTTTCTACCACCACTGTTCCTTCATGGTGGTTTGCATAGCCACTTTTCCCAGCTGAGGAAGCGAGGAAAAGCCTTGTTCCCCCTGCAGCAGCCTGCCCTTTCTGCAGGAGAAGGCAGTTTGACATCCCTCCCCAGATCTGCAGGGGAACCCTGTGGGTCAACCAGACCCTCTGCATTTGCTCACTATCTGGCAGACAGTGTGGGAGCTGGGGGTGCCACAGCCAGCCACTTTAGCCACCTCACCTGCTCCATGGGCACTAGTCCAGGGCAGAGCCACACCATGCTCCCAGGAATGCACAGCCCTCATGTAGGGAGGCCATATAGCAGGCCAACAGCCAGGCTGGTCTGGATGGGGCCCCAGACAGGGTGTCCCTTTTACTGGGTTGAGGCCAGGAGTCAACAGCTCAGCATTTGTTAAGTGCTGACAAAAGGATTAATTTAGTAACTAATAAAAGGGCAATCAAACCATTTATTTGGTTGATGTTTTGCTGCCAGTTGCTTGTTGGGAGTGGCATGAGGCTGGCCACAGCTGTCTCTGCTACCTGCCCCATGCTGCTGTCCTCGCTTGCAGGTACAGCTGGGGCACCATGGCTTAGGACGCCTCTTAGCTGCTGGCAGGAGCAGGTTTGGCAGTAGAGGGGAGGTGAAGATGCTGAGGGTAGGGTTCTCTGCTAGGAGCTGCCCCCACACCCCAGTGGGGAGGCATGTGGGGGAACCCCATTCCTCCTCACAGGGCTGGAGCTGGCCATGCTGCCCTACAGACAGGTAAGATAAATTACAGGTACTTCGGGTGTGAGCTCTGAGGTGAGGCCATCACATACATCAGCCCTGCTCACCTTTCATGCAGCCCAGCTGAAGCAGGTTTGCCCTGCTAGGCCAGGCTGCAAAATGCCACTAACAAGCTGCACCTCCAGAGGTCTTTAAAGGGGGAAAAGGATGCTGGAAAATCACCTGCAGTTAGGGCTTTCTCCTGCCTCACTCAGGCAGTGGGTGTGCAGACAGTGTGTCCCAGTGCTGTGTTGTGTGATGGCAGCACCCAGATTCATCTTCTTCTGAGTAAGAGCTCATGCTGGAAGCTAGTGGGCAGCAGATCTTGGAAAAGACCTTTGGAGAGCAGACTTGCCCAGGTAGGTGGGCTGTGAGTGGCTCAAGCACCCGTGCCAGGAGCAGGTCCAATGCTGGGAGTGTGCAGATGTGGATGGATGTGACCAGCTGTGGTCCCATCTCGATGGGGTGTTCTGTCCTTTGTGCCCCGGGGACTGGCCCTAGTGGCTTCCTATCTGCAGCTGCTTGAGTTCTGCAGGATGTGCCTGGAGGGCTGGGCTGTCTGAGGACTGTCTATGCTGGGTCAGAGGAGCTGGTTGGCCCTTAAAGCAGACAGGGACCAAAGAGCCCACCAGTGTGTCATGTTGGGCGGTTGGTGCTCTGCTGCAGAGCAGTATCACTCCTGCCCTGTGTGTCCGGGGCTCGCTGCCCAGCTCAGCCCACAGGCCCTGTGTGGTAGGGGCTCCCTGGCTGCCTGCAGCGTGCCTTGTGCGAGACAGCCCTGCCTCAGCGAGCAGCTCACCACAGAAAAACTCACATGCTGCCAGGACCGTATTCCAGTTGTTTTCAATCTGGCAGTTTTATGGCCTGAACTTGAGTGCTTTTCTCTGGTCCCCCAGGGCAGGGCACACCATCACTGATACCACCAGCATCAGGGAGGGGGTGGCTGGGCGCACTGTGAGCATGCTGGGGCCAGATGCTTCAGAGAGTCCTGTGGCCCCATGCAGGCCAACAAGGTCTCAGATCTGTGAAGAACCACAGGTTCTCACTTTTCGCTTAACTACTTGCATTTTGGCAGGCTTCAGAGGCAGACGGGTGTATGCCTGAGGAGGTGACTGCAGTTCTCTGCTGGCCAGGCAGGCTGTGGAGTCTGCTCCTCCCAGCCTCACAGGGGCCATGCAGACCAGGAGAAGCTGCTTTTTGTTTGTTGGTTCATATGCCCCAGTTTAGCCACTGGGGTCTTTTCAGTTGAAGTTCACCCCCAGGTCAGTTTTATTGCACTTTTATTTACAGAAAACACAGAAGTAAAGCATTGAATGTGTTGAGCTTTTACCAAACCACCCAATCACTTTTTGTTTTTACTTTTTTTTTTTTTTTCTTTTGTGGGTTTTTGGCACAAAGAAATATCACAGGTGTTACCAAACAACCATGTATGAGTATCTGGCCAGCTGCCCAGCCCAATAACAGGACTTAAAACAGACAGACATGTCGCACCAAGATCAAAACCAAGAAGTTTGTTCCTCGTTCAGCTTCCAGTCTAACCTGCTCATCGGGGGCAAGGGGAGTTATTCTGGAGAGGATGACACCATTCATAAATTATATTTATATTTACCTCTTACATTGTAAAAGTAAACAGTGCAAAAGTACAGTACCCCAGGTACCCTTCGTTTTGGAAAGCTTGAAGGTTGCTTTAAACTTTTTGTGTGTTTTGTAAACATCATTACCCATCCACAGTTCTAGCTCTGGCTTGGAGAGACCTGACTCCTCTTGCGTCTGAAACATGTTGAGGGGCAGCCATCGCCTCCCCCGGGCTCAGCTGTTGAGATTCCCACTCAAGGTTTAGTGCAAATTTTGGAGAGAAAAAGATGGGGGGGTCGAGGGTGGGAGTGGAACAAAACAAAATAAGGCAACAGTTATAAACAGTCAGTATCAAAACTGTGCCCTCTGGGGGGCTGCCTTAGGAGAAGGGCAGGAAGTCTCTCTCCTCCACCAGGCTGATGGAGAGGTTCTTCAGCTCCTCCTCAGAGCTGGCGGTTTTGTAGCCGAGCTGCGCCAGCACCTGCTGGCAGGCGTGCTGGGTGAACGCCACGATCTCGTAAGACAGCCGGAAACGCCATTTCTCCGCTGTTGCCGCTGAGTTGCGCACAGTCCCATACTTGTGTTTGGAGGAGGACCTGTCCCCTCGGGTGTTGTTCTGTATCCAGCGCTCAACGTTGCTGTCCATGGGGATGCCCAGGAAATCATAGATCTCCTCGGTCTTTTTCATGGGGTTCCTGGCCAGGTCTTCGTACCGCACCAGCATGTACTTGCCCTTGAGCCATGGCGGCCGGTTGAGGCCGGTGGACACAGAGTTCCAAAAGTCATCACACACTGTTGTGAGCTGGGTTACATCCAGGTTGTATGGCTTCCTGCCAGTGCCGTCCCAGATCCTCCACAGGCGGTAGGTGTCCCTGAAGGTCTCGCTCCGGGATGCCAGGATTCCCCGGGGGTCTCTCACCAGCTGGATGACCTTCAAGTTCAGCCGCGGGTCCTCCACCAGGGCCCGGAGGTCGCTGACTTCAGGCACCCGCACTGTTTTGATGGCCACATGCCCATGCTCTCTGCAGGACTCTGTGGCCAACGTCAGGTTCAAGGTCCCACACTTCTTCACGCAGTCTCCCTCTTCCAGGTGGAGATCAACACCTCCCAGGGACTCGCAGACAGGTGGTGAGCACAGGGCCTTGCTGGCTCCCCTACGGAAGAGGCGGTCGGTGGTGTGGTTGACAGGCTGGGGTTTGATGTAATTCTCCAAGAAGTAGAGGTCGCAGTCATACAGGCTCCTCAGCAGGTCTCGGCTGGCCCCCAGCATGACCCGCCTGTCTGTTGTACTCTTGCTCTGAGTCAGCTTTGGGATCAGGGTGTACTGGACATGGTAGAGGGGCTCAAATAAATAGAAGACATCAAAGTGCTGGTTAAACAGCTGCCCAACAAATGAGGAGCCACTGCGGGTGGTGGCGAGGATGAGGACATGTGTCTTCCTGGAGAGGTTATATGAGAAAGTGGGACTCTCATCACACAGCCTGTCAGCCGCATCAGAGTCCTGGCTCAGGCTGCAGTTTACGGGGTTGGGGATGGGACAGCTGTGGAAGGACTTGGCAGTGAAAGTCCGGATTGCTGTGTACTGGATCGCAATGGATGCCAAGGCTAGTAGGAGGACAGCCTTCCAGGAACATTGCATGGCTGGTCACCTTCATGGAGCTGCTTCACAGGTGGTCTTGGTGTCTGCAACCCAACAGAGAAGTCAAGGGTTGAGCAAGGACTGCTAAGGAGGACCCAATTATCCTATTGCTAGGGGTACCAACAAAACCCCTCCCAATGTATGTAACCACACAGACCCCAGTCACATGCTGCAGAGCCTCATTTCAGAGGAGTGGGAGACCAGGCAGACTGACGAGACTGGAGAGACACTTTCAGCCAGGACTTCAGCCCCAGTGACTGCTTCCTTCCAGGCTGGGGGTGTACACAGGTCCTGTGCCCTATGGCTCACCTCATATCATATGGCGCAGGCAGGGAGATGTTAGTCTGGTAGCCACACCATCTATGTGCCTCCATCCTCTGCTTAGAGGTTGACTAGCCAGGCCAGCTCAGGCTGTCAGCCTCTGGGGATGAGCAGCACCCAGAGCTGTGTCCTAATGGCCAGCTTGATGTGCCCTCAGCACTGAGCTCATGGTGCTGGCCCTATCCTGCTCAGCTCCAGGATTCAGGCCCTCCTCCTATTCTAAAGCACCAGATGCTGGAAAGCAACACTACAAAGGAAGAAGCATGAGAAACCGTATCTTCTGCATCCTCTGTTGGCAACGGCGCAGGAGCAGGAGCCCTCAGCACCAGAGACGGGTGCAGGGAAGAGTGGGGCTGTAGTTGCAAAGGCCAACTTCAGTAGTGCTAACCCCACCTTACTGCTGCCCACATGTAGGTGAAGGGAAGGGAAGCTGAGCAGGATGGTTGGGTGGGGTGCTGGGGTAGAGCTAAGTGAGAAGCACCGTGGCGACACCTGGGGAGCTGTGGCATTGCTGGGAGGGGATGTAACTGTGGTGGTGCTTCAGCATCTTCCTCCCTGTTCACTAATGAAACAATAATTCACAGACTGGCCTGCTGCTCTCCAAAGCACAGGGCTTCACAGCCATGTGCTATTGCTCACCAAGGCCAGTGGGGCTGGGGGGCAGGAGACAGCAGACTCAACCCAGAAACCCCAAAGAAGCCAAAACCCCTGTGCAGGGGAGACATCCCAGTATTAGTAACAGCTTTGAAGCTCCCCTGCACCAACATTCCCTTGCCCATCTTCCATCTATGTGGTTTCCCCACCCCAGTGTGGTACATTCACCTGTGCATGTGCCCCTGTAGCCCCCTGCCCACCCTCCTCAAGCAAGCCAAGGGGACAGACCCAAATATCTCCCCTACCTGCCCAGCAGAGCCCACCCTTCCCACATCTCCAATTACCCCATCCCCGCTCCTCTCACACTCTGTGTGTCCCCTGGAGAGCACCAAGCCAACCCCAAGCTTGTGGTGAACTCCTCATCCCCTGCTTGGCCCCAGCATGCCAGCCACTGTGGGTGGGACTGTCAGAGCCACTGCTGTCACTGCTCAGCTGAGGTCTCCAAGGGAGGTCAAGGGGCGAGTGACAGATTTCAGCCCGTGAGGCCTCTTCAGCCCAGAGCATACTGAAATCCCCAACAGGCTTGGAATGGTGCAGTGCTCATGATGTATGTTCCCTGCAGAGCCCATGGCAGCTGCCATGGTGTGTTCTTTCCATCTCCTCAACATGCCATGCTCTCTGAAGAGATCCTATCACCCAGCAAGTGACACCAGGAGGGCTGCTCAGACCTGCAGGTAAGTGAAAAACCTCCTTTTTGTTTTTTAATTATTATTTTTATTATTTACCAGTTGCATCAGCTGCTTAGCGCAGGTAGGAGGCTGCAGGAGCTAGCAGCTCCAGAAACCTCTCACCAGCAGACAGGGTGAGCAGAAGCCCAGCATGGGGCTCTGGCACAACTGCTACAGGTGACAACCCCACTCCACCAGCCATCCCTATGTCTGTGCACTATGGCCTGTAACAATGCTGTGGAAAAGAGTTGCTTTCTCCTGGGCTACCACCTGCCAGGGATGTGGCATGTGGCCAGGAAACCAATATTGCAGATGCTTGGCTATTGCTACTCCTGGCTTGGGGTTACCCACCCTGCAGAGGAGAGACTTAGCCCCAGAGTCCACATGGGATATTCTGTCCCTTGGATAAAGTTATTTTCTAGGTCTGCTCAGTCAGGGCAGGACCCGAGAGTCCCTGCTGGCATCTCCTGGCAATGGGAACGCTTTCCTGCTCTCTAGTGATGGCCAGCCACACTGCATCCTCCACACACAACCTCAACTTCTGCTCATTTCTGTGCTGCTTATGGATGCTGGAGCAGATGAGACTCAGATTGTCCCAGGGTGTGGCAGAAACCTACTGCTGGCTCCTCTGCCAAAGGCAACCACAGCCCAGATGGCTCCCTGGTCCCAACTCCTGCGAGACTGCTGGCTGTGAGCATTTCAGGTTCTCCACCCACATGGACATGCTCCCCTTTACAATGCACCAAGCTGCAGAGAGGAAGAAACAGGGCATTCATTCATGTCTTTGGCAGACCAGGAACAAAATGACAGCCCAGCTTCAGCCTTGGCTGCCCCTCATAATCCTTTGCTTCTGCCCTGCCCACCTGCTGAGCCACAGCCAAGAAGGGGCAGGTTTAGGAGAAGGCTTCCCTCCCTGAAGTCTCATCTGTGGCCTTTAAAGCCAGACAGAACTTCCTCTCAGCCCCTGCCTGGCTCTCCCGCCTCCTCCCATCATTGCCTGTCCCAGAGGGGCTCCAGTTCCTGCTCAGCCCAGTCTTGGTTCTCAAGAGACAGCAGCCGAGTGCTCCTGGGGATCTCCTGGGGCAGCGCAAGCACTTGGCACCTGGGACCTGCAGGCATGGCTGAGGATCATTTCCACTCATGCTCCCCCTTGCTCATTTGTCGGACATGGCCAGGCTGGTGTGAAGCACCTGCCAAGGAGCTGCGTGTGGCTCCACATGGCTTGGAGCAGACTGACTGAGCAGCAGCTTCAGCCAACACACTGCAGGAGGATGTCTGCTACACACACGTGCAGCAGGATAGCCACTCTCCCATCCCTGCCCCAAGGGACCTTCTTAAATTGGCTTGTTCCTCTTCAAGCACAGATTCCAGGGCCAGCTGTTCAGACCAGCAGCTGGAGCAGGGGCTGTGCCCATCTGGGGCTATATGTGAAAGTCCTGAGTCAGGCATGTGCTGTTTTGGCTACTCAGTCCTAGACCATGGGATGCTGAGACCATGTCTATCTTCTGAAATGCTGGCCTCACAAATGTTTCCATGCTGTAAAGTGTTCCCAGGCGAAATCTCCTCCTCTGTCTCCAGCTCAGCTCCACCAAAGATGATGAGCAAATGCAGCACAAGGGCAGGGGCTAAGTCCGGTAGATTCCCCTCAGGCAGCTGGGACTACAAGATGGAGAGCTGGGGTTGGGGTATGTCACTCCAAGCTCCCTGGCACTGCAAGAGGCCTGTGAGAAGGCACATGGACTCTTTCTGTGCTGAGGTCGCCACTGCTACTTCCCCGACTCTAACCCCACCCTGGTCACAGCATGCCAGACTGTGCTCCACTGCCTTGCCTGCCTCTCTGTCCGGCTGCCTGCAGTCACATCAGGACCAGGCTGTCCATGAGGGATGCAAGGCATCCAGCAACCAGCTCCCAGCACTGCAGGGGGCCAGTCGGTGCCTGGCATGGGGACAGGAGCATTGTCTGTGGAAAGAGGAAAGTTCCAAGCTTTTCATCTTCCCCTGCCCCACTTCCTGCAGCCTTGAGCCCAGAGGAAGAGAGAGGATGGGTGCAGGCAGTACAATCTCCCCCACCCCGTGCACCTGCAAGCAGTGCTGGGTGCATCGTCACCTTCCTTCCTCTTCTTCCACCTCCCCTGACTCCCAGCACTGCTCCAGGGAAGATGAGCAGGCAAGAAGCCAGCAAGACAGCCCAGGAGCGCCAGGGAGGATGAGCAGGCGAGAAGCCAGCAAAGCCAGCCCAGGAGCGCTCAGGAGATCGGAGGCGATGAATTAAGTCGAATGGCATCCGTGAGTCACCGGCGCAGGGAGCAGCAAGCTCGGCTGGCCAGCTGCAGCGCAGCAGAGGCCCAGGAGGAGACGCTGAGGGTAGACTCCTGTTTCGGGGATGGTCTTCCCAGGTTTGATGGGAATGACCTGCTTTAGAGCTGCACAGCAGGACCGCAGCGTAAGAGACTGTACTGGCAGCTGAGTTCAGTTGCTGCCAGGCAGGCAGAGGTGCTGCAGGGATCAGTGCAACTCCCATGTCCTCTCACCTCCAAAAGCAGCCAGGTGTTCCACGGGGCAGTGCCTCATGGCCTATGGCACTCTCATGCTCCCCACAGCATCTCTAGGCATGTGGCTGCCCTGCCTCCTGCCCCAAGCCTTCCACACAAGTTCCCTCACAGCTCCCCAGAGGTGGCTGTGTTAGGGCAACTCAGCAGCTTTAGATGGGAAGACCTTGCAGTAATTGACATGGTCACCACTGCTTTCAAGGCCCTCTCACAGGGTAGTCAAAAAAATTTGCTCTTTCTGGTTGCCTTCCAGGCTGTCCCCATTTCTCAACAGCTCTGCAGATGTGGTATCCTCAGCCCAGCTGGGCTCATCCTGGGCACCCTCACCACTGCCACGGAGATCCCTCTGTGCTTTCATGTGGCAGGGATGAAGGGAAAAGGGAGTGGAAGAAGGTGTGAGGGTCTGAGCAACACAGGTTCCTGCTCCAGCCCTGGCACAAGCCCCAGTGGTGTGCTGGAGGAGCACCTGCACCCCACGAGACCTTCCCTGGTGCCAGTCCAGCTACCAACACCCTCTACCCCAAAACCGATTCCCGCCAGCAAGGCTGTTTCCATGGAAACGGCAGAGTGACTCAGGACTTTGGGACCAGCTGGAAGACACAACTGCGAGCAGCAAACACCCGAGCGGTGCCAGAGTCTTGGTGCCAGGAAGATGGGTGGATGAGCAGAGTGACCTGGCAGGGCTGCCTGTGCACTTGGGTATGCTCACCAGAGCAGAGGGGCACACAGGCACACCCCACACGAGATGAAGCTCACCTCATTGAAAGGCAAAACCCCCTCCTGACACAAATGCAACCACAGCACTTGGAAAGCATCGCAGCAGCCTCGCCAGGGCACGCGTGCCAAAATGTGCCTCCTTGCAAACAACCCCTCGTTCCCCCCAGGAGGGAGACCCATGACTGCATACTCACAGAGTTCACAGCACCAACTTCAGCAGCCACTCAGCCCTGCACGGTAAGCAGCACCCCTGGGTGCCCTGACCAGGGCAGAGCAACTTGTTGGAGGGCTGGTCAGGGAGAGGAGAGCTGGAGCCAGCACCCTGTGGAACCTCCCTTCCCAGCAAGCCTGGCTCCTGTGGCTCCACTCCCCCCACCCCACTGCCCAAGCACCAAGATCAAGTTTCAGGGTTGCAAAACAACCATCAGCCAGGGACTCACTGGCACAAGACCTGGCGCTTCCCAGCATCCTCCCATTGAGCAAAGAGTTTATCTTGTAAAACAACATGTTGTGGCCACTGAGGCGGGGAAGATGGGCTCCTGACGGGGTTTAGCATCAAGCATCCCACTCGGTTGCAGTGGCTTAGTCATGCTAAGTGGCTCTGCAAAGCCAGGCAGATGCTGAGCACGCCTGTGGCCCACCCACTCTGGGCACAGGCAGGCTTCACCCCACTGCTCCCTGGAGGAAAGGGGGAGTGCTGAGAAAAGCCACACGGAGCAGCCCCCCCCTTCCCCTCATCACAGGTGCTACATGATTTTGGCTACCGTGACAGATGCATGAGGAGGGCTTGTCTCTGTCCCCAGGCTTCCCCCTCCAGCAAGATCCACCAACATGAGATTCTGATGGGGTGGGAGTGAATCTTCAGCCCCGCAGCATTAGAGCTTCCCTACAGTCACAGCTTCAAGTACCAGCTGGGGACTGACTTCCACCACCCTCCTTGGGTGAGCATCATACTGTACACAGAATGTAGATGCTTCTAGCCCCCAGACTCACTCTGCTCTCCTGTGCATCACCCCCCGGGGCACTTTTCTAATGATAAGGCACAGGACTCCACTCATGGCATGCCCTCCACTCCCTTATCTCTGCCCATCCACTCTGTGTTTCAGAGGGACTGAGAGATCCTTTGCCACCAGAAGATTACTGCCGACTTCGGCCAGCACTTAAATCATCACAGAGCTTTCAACAGGGATTTTAGTTTTTCCCTACTGGCACTCAGCATACACATTTTGAATTAATTAATCACTATCAAGTAATGCCAACTCCAGCCAGTCCCAGAGTTTTCTTATCGCAACATCCACCTGTGCCGGTTTATCCCTCATCTGCCGAAATGCATCTGTCTTTTCCAGAGGATGCGAGCGCGTGGGTAAAACCCCATACAATTTTTTTGTGCTCTCCACCTTCCCCGGAGTCGTTCACCAGCCTGTTTGTGCATGCTTGCTCCCTCCCGGAGCGCTCGCCGGCCAGGAGCTGGAAGGCTCTTTTGGGATGAACGCGCTCATTCACCACTCGAAACACTCTTTGCAACGTACCCAGCCCACTGCTGCCTCAGGAGCTCAAACCTTGAACCACGCAGCTTTCCTGTAGGACTGCTCCGTGCCATGGCGTGCTTCAACCCCGCTCGGCGAGGTCTTCTCGCCAGCCTGCGTCCTCACGGCGGGTTTATCAGACCACTTTAAGGTCTGACGGCAAATGCTGTAGCATTTGCTCTGTCGGCTGGCGCGGCTCACACGACCGGGCAGAGCATCTGGCCTCCCCTGGGCCAGCGGGAACTTACTCGCTTATTCCCGGCGGTAGCTCCTCACCCAACAACAGTCCCAAGTTTCGCCGCAGTTCGTTCGCCCGCGGGTCTGCGGGGCCAATGCTGCCGCCACCCACCCCCGCATCCCTGCGGCCGGTAAAGCAGCCCCGCACGGCGGCTGGACGGGCGTTCGCAGCCCGGGACCCGGTCCCGCCGCAGCCGTTGCTGGGGACCAGAGGGGAAAAGTCCCTCCCGCCGCTGAGGATGATGTCTCGCTGCCCTGCAAAGTTGGTGGCTCAGAAAGGGTTACGGGAGAGCCCCGGCCAGCCGCCCCCGCTTCCCCCCCAGCGCCCCTTACCTGGCGGAGCGCCGCGGCGGGTTCCCCCCAGCATCCCCGGCGGGCCCCGCCGCGGCTCCTGCTGCGGGGAACGCCGAGCCTGGCCTGGCCCCGGGGCTGCTGCCGTCAGAGCTCAGCGGGCCTCTCTGCGAGGGCTCATCCTGCCCTGCCCTGCCCTGCCCTGCCCGTGCGGGCAGCCGCCGCGCCGGGCCGCCTCTCCACGCCCCTCCGCTCCGCGCCGGTAGCGAGGGGAGGGCGGGCAGAGGAGGGGGCTGCACCCGCTCTCCCCTCCCTCTCTCCCTCCCTCCCTCCTCCGGCCCGCCCGGCAGCGCGCAGAGACACACACAGCGCAGCAGCGCGCAGGCAGAGCATCCGCTCCGCACCGCCCCGCGCTGCCGCTGCCCCCGCCCCCGTCCCGCGCTGCCCGCCCCGCTCCGCTCCGCGCTGCCCACGACGCGCCGCGCTGCCCGCCTCGCCCCAGCGGGGCCCCGGGGCTGGCCGGCTTTGCCGAGCAGGATACTGTCCGTTTCCTTTTTTTTTTTCCCTCCCCGAGCCGGCCCGGCCGGAGCGGGCAGAGCACCTCGGGTCGCGGGGGGAGGTCCTGGTGGGGGTCCTCCCGGGACATGTGCCCCCTGACGGTGGGTGTTGGCAGGGGGCACGGAGATCCCTGGGGACAGGGTCAGGCCACTGCGCAGCCGAGGGCTGGATGCAGGGTGGGGGGTACCTCCCAGTCACGCCCCGGTGCTGGGGCGCAAGCAGGCCCCGGCCGGGGCCCCGTCGGAGTTGGCAGCGATGGCGGTGTGCATTTATTCGCTCGTTTTCCGGTGGCCTTTGCTCAGTGGAAAAAAAAATATTGCCATGGGGACTAGCTCTTCAGCGCCAGGAATCCTCCTTGCGCTGTCAGGGACAGGGCTCACCGCCACGGGCAGGGCCCAAACCATCCTCGACAGTGCAGCAATACTGAGAAGTGAGGCGGGAAGGTGCCATCCTGTCTGCCCGGGAAGGTGGGATGGGGCAAAGGAGGGAAACACGGGCGAGTGTCAGGGCTGTTGAGGCAGCTGCGGTCTGATTGGTCACATTCCTCCCAGATGCTGCTTCTGTTCGACCCTTGGAAACAGGTAGGACTTTTGGCAACTTTGAATGTTTCCTTTTTGTTCAGTACTTGCCAACTAAGCTGCATTTTTAGCACTTTAACTGCACCTCTGCTGAAATGGCAGCTGCCAATAAGAGCCAGCTTATGATCCTTAATATCCTACAGTGGATATGATTTTTTTTTTTCATATATCTCTGTTTTACTTTATTCATGTTTGATACTGCCTGGGCATTAAATCACAGCAGTTTTCTTAACACTCATGTGAGCAACACCCAGCTCCTGACAGCCCCCTAAGCCCTGCAAGGATCTGCCTCCCCAGCTCAGGGGTTTCCAAATCTTCAACTCTAGGATTTGTAAAGTGTAACTGTGGGGTCATGGTACCACCATGTTCATCAGCAGCTCAGAACAACTTCACTTGTCAGCAAGTGGGCTACATGAAACAGTGGAGCCCAGGTCCCTGCACTGCAATTGTGTCAAGAGAAAAATAAGTCCCTGGGAATGCTGGTCTCATCTCCACACTCAGAGGCGTGACAGGATGCAACAGCAAGTTCAGGGCTATGAGGTTGCCTTTAAATCTCAGGAAGCACAGCAGCAGAATTATCACTTTTGATGTTTAGCATTTTGGACTTAACATTTGCTGTTTTAGGAGTACCCAGATCATGTGTGTCCAAAAATACCGGTATTTCTCAAGTCTTCTACAATATCCTGACCACCCTGGCCCCTTGATCTAATTTTAGAAAACTTTGTAGGGATTTTATATTTATAAACAGTTGGTGCTTAAATATTATTTCCCTCACCATAGCAACAGCTCCCCATCGTAGCATTTGTTACACGGTGCTACTGCATTGGTGTATCCCTGTTTTGAGTGAGAAAGCCTTGAAAGCCACTCTCTCTCATGCTTGTTTTCCTACACCTTGCAAAGGAGAAGGACTGAAGTTCCTGCCTGTCCTGCCTCTCTCTCCGGAGCTGGGGAAGAGCTGTACCCCAAGCTGCTGCTGGAAACATGTCAGTGGCCCTAGGGTTTCTGTCACCAGCATTCCTCAGGTGATACACCCACTTGAGCCATCCCCTTCCATGGACACAAGCTGCTGATTTATCTGCCAGGGCATAGCTGACCTCATACATTTGGGCCTGTACTAGCTCAGCAATTGCCTTGAGTGCTACCTCTACCCGGCATACGGGCCTTTGGCAGCTCTGTGTCCCCTGATGTGCACCTGATGTGCACCTGATGTATGCTCGTACTTGCTCTGCACTTCCAGTGAGCGGTGGGGAGATGCTGGGAGCAGGTGTCCAGCTGGCCTGTGATCATGGCTGTGCTCCACTCCCACTGGGGGTCCAAGCACTGGAAGTGCACAAATGGCAGGTTTTTAAGGAGTTTGGCCAAGTGGGGCATAAACCAGGCCACAGACTGGTGCCAGGAGAAAATCAAGGGGCTCAGGGAAAGAATCTTGGAGCAATCTTGGAGCTACTTGGATACAACACCTATTGGTGTTGGTGGTTGTGCCCTCACCTGCGGGGCTGGTATGGGTGCCTGGAGAACTTCCAAACACCAGTGATGTGCACTGTCTGTGCAACACCTGGGCTTAAAATGGTGATGTTAAACCCCAGTCAGTCAAGGTAACATGACCATAGAGTCTGTCTTGTACAAAGGAAAGAAATTTGAGAGAATGATGCAAAAAATGAGAAATAAAAGCGTAGGTGAAGGACAAATAGATACCTCTGGTAATTCCAGCTGAGCATGATCACATTTTATTGTGCTCCCTGATATTTTAAGCATTAATCTAGAGAGATGCTGTTGGTTGAAAGTTTACAAAATATCATAGAACCATAGAATTGGTTAGGTTTGAAAAGACCTTTAACGTCACTGAGTCCAACTTTTGTCTCTGACTGGTGGTTATTGAAGTACTAATTAGGTTCCATGGTGTGTGTTTGTGGCCAGTTTGCCTTTCAGAGGGAAGAACTGCTGTGGCTGTAACTCACTCTCGTCAAGAAAATTTGCCTCTGTTGATATAATTTTTCCCCTGTGTGACTCTAGACAGGAGAGCAGAGAGGTGGCTTGAAGAGTCAAAAAAGCTCAACTTTTAAAATTTTCATCTGAGCCCAAATGTAGTTTGAAAGCATCCAATTTCCATGCTCTCCAGCAACACATTTCTGCAAAGGCTTTGTATTTTCTCCTCTTGAGTTATGGTTCAAAAAATCTACCTTAACAACATAATCTGCTTGGGAATATATGTAATAAAATACCAGTGTGGCTGTTAAGGTGATATGAAGGTTACAGTTCTAATCAGTCAAAATACAGTTGGGAGCAAAGTTATGATTCTCACAGTAATCTGGCCACGTTACATCCCCCGTACATCTTGTAAAACGCCATTAACATAAAGAGCAATGTATTAAGGCACATAAATTTAAAGGCAGCCTAATAGAAAATACTATTTATGTGCTTAAGCACGGCATTTGGAGAGCCTGTGTCAGATTGTACCATACAGCATTTATAAACCCACCTGCATGCTACGATTTTTCTGCTGGAGGAGAGGAGGGTCTCCCCAGGCTGCAGTGCTGGTGTGCTGCTCCTGCTGGCTCCCAGCTGCGATGGAGGCCTCCTCCCACCTGGCTGAGACTTTCTGTGCTGCAAGGAAGTGCTGCTCAGGGCCAAGATGATGAGAACTTCATGTCTGCCCCGCGGGCCAAGTATGTGCAGAAGATGCCAAGGTGTGTCGCAGGGACGGAGCTGCTGTTTCTCTGTCTGGTGGCTGTTTGACAGCAGCTTGGTACAGTAGGGACTTTGTGGTAGGATGGGAGCAGCAGGAGGGCTGTGCCAAAGTGGGAGCTGCTGCCACCTCTCCCCTACACCGTGGCGCCCTTTGCAGGGTTATCGGGTGCAAGCCTCCCCATGAGGAGTTTCTAAAGTCTGCTGGAGCCCAATGGTGTGCAGAGCAGGCAGCGTTACTGAAATCATTCCTGAGCCCCATAGGAGTGCCAGCTGAGATTTCTCAGAGTGATTTTTTGATACTTTGACCTTAAGAGACACAGTGTGGAAAACTTTGGGAACACTTGACTTTGAAAAGATGTCCTTTCTCTTTGGCCTCCGTGTACAAGCTTTAGCAAAAGACTTTAGACTTGAAATCCTTCTGTCATTCAGAAGCTGTGATAAACAGCTCATGCTATAATCTCTTCTCTTGAGGAGCTTACAAACGCCGTGTGTGCAGAACTGGTAATGTAGCCAAGGATGTGTTTATTTACCCCAGCCATTCACTCCCTCTTCCTCTTCGGTTTTCTATCCAAACAGCCATGCCAAGTCGATACAACACATAATGTAAAGGAAATGAATGAGGACAACAGTAACCAGCTCACTGTTCTGTTGTTACTTTGATATACTTACAGCATTGTGGCTACAGATCAGTTTTAAATTGCTGGAGGGGAGTGGAGGAAGCGAGATTCTCCTCCTCTGTACAAGAATAAGCATGATCAACTATCCATTTATAAAATCCCAGATTTTAGGGGCCAAATAGTCATTGCAACTGTTCAGCCTTGCCCCTTCAGGTGACAGGATACTGCCTTGTACCCAGTAATTCCTGCCTTAGAGCCATTGGTGGGGCACAGGCACACCTCCATCTCAGGAGAGATGCCATCACTGCTGCGGGTGAGTTGTTCCAGAGCTTGATGTGCCTGACGGTGAAATGTGCCCCTTATTTCTAGTCTGGAGGCATCGAGTTTTGGCTTCCAGCCGCTGGATTGCATTATGCTTTTGCCTATTAGATTAAAGAGCTATCTACTATCTGAACTGTTTCTCCTGTGTAGGTATTAATAGATCATGATCAAGGCACCTCTTAACCTTCTCTCTGAGAAGTTAAATAGACTAAACTTCTTTATCTCTCATGATGAAGTGGGGGTTTCTGGGCTTTTCATCATTCTTGCTGGTCTCTCTTGCCTGCCTGATGTTGGTCTCTGGGTCCTCCCTGTGATTCCTGTGTTCCTCTTGCTGAGCAATGATGAACGAGTTTTTTTGACTGATCTTGTCTGTTCAGAGTTGTCTTTTGCAACTGTGTTCCTGCTGGGTTAACAGAAAGTAATAACACTCTAGTATCTTCTGCTAACATGGTTTCTGTACCGGGCTTGTCAGACCTAGGCTTGGTGGTACTCAGCTTGACTAACTGGAAATGCATCCTTGGTTATGAATACAGCCCTTCTTTTAGCCCTTGTTCTGATGTCCCCCCCTCCCAGCCCATACAGACATGAGCTTGCATTTGTCCAGAATTCATACCAGTATTACTATTTCCATTAAAAGCTTCTGCAAGGGCTAAGAATGGGAACAGCCTGCCACCTGCTAGGCCTGCATGCCAGATGTCCAGTGTGTAGGGGGAAATGAGAACCCCCTCCCCCTTGCTAACTGCTGGGCACAGAGGAGTAGGCTCTGTTGGACCTTGGGGCAGGTCTGTTCCAGTACCCTGGGGTCTTGGGTCAGACTGGTTTCCCATTTTCAAAAAAGAGGGATAAAATGTGTTAAAGTTTGTGTGGTACTGGTTGTTCTTATTGCTATTTTTAATGCTTTGGGGGGTTTTTTAAGTTACTCTGAGGCTAGTATGGCTGTTAGCACCACATCTAATACGGATCCCTCAGAGTGGAGGGACTTTGGGAGGAACCAGCTCGTCCCCAGGGAAGATGGGGAAGCTGATAGATCCTGTTTAGAGTGCTTGAGACTAGAGAAAGGTCTGGATGGTGGGCTGTAGTTCTGTCCTGAGATACTTGTGCCTCTACCCCAACTCAGGGGATTGCACATGGCAAGGGGCACAGCTGCCAAAGGGGCACGAAGAAGCAGGGTGCTTACTTGGGAAAGGACTGTTTGCCTTGTCACACAGTGGTAGAAGGCATCAGGACTCACTGAGCCCGCAGCCCTGACCCAAAGCGGCATGGGCTGTGGCAGAAGGCCCCGGGCAGTGGTGCTCCATGCAAACTGGAGCCCTGCCTCTGCCAGAGAGTCAGGCGTGACCCACACCACTGGCACGCGCAGCACCTGCTCTGCCTTCCCAGCCCTTTTGATGTGGGTGTCACACTACTGCGGAGCCTTGAATTAGCCCTCATTAAGTCCCTGGGGAAGCAGGAGGCATCAGTGGAGTCTCTCATTTCATCCTAAACTGTCCAAAGTTCACAAAGCCTCCTTGGGAGCCTGCACGCACCTGAGATGCATGTGAGTTTGTGCCATTCACACTGTGAGCCTAGAAAGTTCCCCAAGCATCTGTCTGTCTCTCTGACAGATGGGTCCCCGTCTGTCCCCAAGGACATCCTGTTTCCTCCAGCTGATGCTCAGAGGGTGCCAAAAGCTGTGCATTGAAGCCCCACACAGTGAGTCCTGTTGGGTTCTAGCTCCATGCCCCCTTCCCAAACTACCAGGGCATTCCTGAGATGGAAAAGGGCTACCCCACTGGCAGGCACACAACCCTCCTCACCAGCATGCAGGGCTACCCTGTGAAGGAAGGGGATGAGCCTGCTCTCCACTGAATCTGTGGTGGCAAAAGTGGGGAAATGCTGCTTCTCCCTGCCCTGAACCCCCTTCCACTGCCTGTGGGGTTGGCAAAAGCTTCCTGGCTCCGGGGCCAGGAGAGAAAAGGTCATTTGTCATCCGACAGGATATGCAGACAGGTCACCATGGAAGTAGTTTTTCCTTTTACGCACTTCTGGGGTGCTGTGGGCTGGGAGAGGCTGGGAGGCTTTGCCTCCTGCACACTGCTGTCTGTCACAGGTGCCAGCAGCTTCCCTGGGCAGGTCCTTCCTCCCTCCCTCCCTCCCTTCCTTCCTTCCTTCCTTCCTT
>JANHGN010012367.1:47931-103388 GCA_024605025.1 Megaceryle maxima | reverse complement strand
AAAATCAAAAAACCCACAACTCTACACAAAAGCAACTGGTCCTCTGTCTCTTTTATGGTCTCATGTGAATAGTGGAGTGGGTAAAAGATATTTCCTCAGCTATTGGTACTGTCTGTCCCCATTTTAGCTTTTTTCTATCCTCTCCTTTATTTTTAAACTATTGTAATTAGAAGAAGAGTGCTGGTATTAAATCTGTTTGGGATAGCAAACTAAAGTACAAACAGGATTTAATTATTTTAGTTAACATAGCAGTCTGTCAGTTATATGTGCAAACGAGCTGGACAAGAACCTATGACAGATAAATCACAAAGCATCATTGTTCAAAGTCAGATGTCAGAAATGGCTCTGGAAGTCGTCAATGAAGTGAATTCTTAGGTGGGAAAGAAGACTGGTTATAAGTTTTAGGCATTTTATGAATGCCACTGACGACCCCAAGTATGTGACCATTTTGCTAATGCAGAAAGACGTGTGTTTGAGAGAAGGGAAAAGAAAAGGCTGCAAAGCCAGACTCTTAAATTAGCAATGGTGTTTGCCTGGACAATCTTAATCTGGCTGCCTTCAGCATTATGGTACTCATTTAATTATTTATCATTATGTGCCTTCCAGGAGACAGGGATCTTTGATATGTCTTTTGTCTTTTTTAATGAAATAATTGGATAATCATACTGTAATATGAAACCAAATAGTGGTGCACACATACATGCAGCTCTTGGCATTTCATACAAGGGGACGTTTCAACTTTGCAAGCTGTACTTTTTTTGAGCATGTGATTTAATGTTATTTTTCATTTAAGCAAAAAAAACCCCAAACTGAAGTAAACCCCACAGAACCATGTTAATTTGCTGTATGATAGGGCAGAGTCTGTAGAAGGAACTTCACATACTGGATCTTCAACTCACTGTGCTTATTGGTAACAGTAAACATGCTGTTAAATAAGTTAACTGGGGACAGAGCAGACTTCGGTTTTGTAAATGGATTTTGTAGCTGTTTGCTGACAGCTGTAGTTTGAGAAATCTGCATTTCTTTGCTCTATAACCTTCTGCTTTGGCTCATCTAGTTCCATCTCCGCGTCTCCCCTAAAGTCTGTCACCTAAGCATACTTCTTGTCCTTTGGCCCCCACAGCAGGAGCAGTTTGTTTTCTTCACCAATGTCTGAAGGCTTTCAACATGGTGTGTTCATAAAAGGCATCCTTTCTCTGCTGCATTCTGGTACCTGCTGTTACACTGGCCACTTCCTTTATCTAATAGAGGTATTTTGATTAAAATTCATGTTCAGTCCTTGCATACCCTGCACTACAGAGCTTCTGCAGTCTCAAGTGCTTTATAAACATTTGTGAATTAACCCTTGCTGTAACTTTGTGGTAAGGAAGCCTTCATTTTCCCATTCAGATGAGAGGGAGGAAGGTGCACTGATGATTCAAAGGTGGGAAGCAACGGAAGTGGGAGCTGCACACAAAACACCTAGAGTCTTAGACTTAGTTTGCCTGAGATCACAGAGGGGATTGGGTCAAGCCCAGGAGCAGAACCTCCACCTGGTCCTTCTTGCATAGTGGCCAGTCCTTCCTTGTCGGATTATTTATTATTTTATTTATTTATTTTTACACCGCATTCCCTCTTTAGTATTCCACTGTGGAAGCATCAGATGCATAGTTAATGGCAGGAGTTGCCCTCCACAAAGAAGCAGCACCCAATTCCAGGCCTGCTCACCTGAATTTAGTCTCTGTAGCCTTAATCATTTTATGGGTGACATTTATATGCTGAAACATGCAGCTTGATAAGTAATGTGATTAATTATAAAAAAATTGGTTTGTTGTCTCATATAGTATTTGCAAAGCTTTGTAAACTGCTCTGAAGTACTTCGGTATATTAGTTTACAAAGCTAATACAGTATCTTGGATGGTTTTATAGAGATTTTTGCAGAAGTCAATTTTTTTGCAGGCATCTACACTGGTAAGTAGAACTGGTTGGTTGGCTTTGGGCCTTTGTACTTCCTGAGCAAGTTCTGACACAAACAAGTGACAGTACATCTAGGATTGTGTTAGAAATAAGTATTTAAATGTTTTGTGACCAAAAAAAAAAAATCTAAATGAGAAGCTGATGTCACTATTTTTGCTTCTGCTTCTCTACTGTTGTTCCAAGCAGGAGCTTTACCTCCTCTTCAGAATACACTGAAAAGAATCAATACTGTGCCTTTGTGATGAAACCTAGGTTGACTTCTGCCAGCTACTTGTTGGACTGTTCATACTTAAATCTTGTTTGTAGTAATTATTTTTTAAAAATAACTTCAGTGTTGTGCTTGTGTTTCACTTGTATCTGCCAAAGATTTTTAGTGCAAGGCCCTCATTAATATTAGCATTTCTTTCATCCTAGTCCAGCAAAGTGGCCTGTCACTCAAAATATTGATTCTCACAGTTGGATTTTTATTAATTTTAGTATGCATAGAATTTCTCTTTATATAGCTCTGTGTCCATTTTTTAAGTGCAAACATGCATATTTATAAATTAGTGTATCACTATTTAGGTGTAGACTATTTTGCAGATGATGTAATTTTTTTTTTTTTTTTTTTTTTGTCTATCCCATATTGCTCCATTCTTCCAAAGTCAGGTTTTACACCATGGCTGGAACCAAATGTTACTTCCTAGTGAAAAGTAATGTATGATACATAAAGTGTCAGGCAATTCATCAGGAGTAAGGAGGAGATGGCCCTAAGGCAAACAGTTTGCTCTTTAGAATATAATGGTTACTTAACCCTTTAACTCATATAACACATGTATAAAGAACAAAGCTGCAGAAAAAAAAATCTGAAGATACTGGTGTGAACCATACAATGATATATTAATTCTCTGTCTTGAAATGTTAGTACAAATAACTCTTACTAACAGATGTTAGTAAATGAGAACAAGCTCTTAGCCCTCCATTGTGGATATTTATGAAAAAAAAAACTATAATAACTGCATTTGAGTTTGTTTCTTGTGAGCTGTGGATGGGTACTTTAAGTGGTTTTAATATTATTAGTGATATGTTCCCCAAGTGAAAAATAGTTGCAGGCATGTTAATTACTTCTGAACAAGTTCAGCGCTGATTATTGTATGTCTACTTTCAACAAGAGCTGAAGTAAATATTGCTTTCAGTGTAATTTTTTCCACAAACATTGGAAGTCTGAAATACATTCTTTGCAACAGTTGAAAGAAATGCTGATGTTCAGTTTGAATCTTAGCCATTGGAAAGCAAATCTGAAGTGGTTTTAGGAAGTACAATATTCATAAGAACATTTGTCAATAGTGCTAACATTGCAATATTTTCTACTGACTTGTTCTTTCATAAAAAGCCACACACAAACTGGAGAAGTGAACACGTTTTCTTCAGGAGAAACACATGGAAGTGCCTAGACAACTACTTTCAAATCCACAAAATAAACTAGGTGAAGAATAGGGGCCACTCTTACTCTGCGAGCTGTGACCACCTGTTTGCTCTTTATATCCAAAGGTATTCTTACCTGCAATAGATGCTTGGATATAGATCAAATTTATTATTATAATTTTTAAATAAAATTGATTCTACCCTTTTATGTGAAGTGGCATTCATTAATATCGGCTGATGGCTTTTTAGCTGCTTACATCGCTGTTTACATGCGATTGTGTCTGTATGTGCTTTTAGGAGTTGGTGTGTTTACTTATTTTGTTACAGTTTTTCTTTCAGTACAATAGTTATGGAAGAAAGAAAAAAAAAAACGAACCACAAAACAAAACCCATCAATGTTATTCTTTACATGGCTTCTGTTTTCCTTTTAAAGTATCTGTCTTAGACCCAGACTGAGCAAAGTATTTAAGCACATGTGCAACTTTAAGCCCAGGGACTATTCAGAAATTTAGAAGTTGCATGCAAATTTATGTCCCTGGGGCCAGATCAGACCAGAGACTCAGAGTTGTAGAGTTTACTGTACGGATTTGGATTAGAAGTCCTGTTGATTTAAGGCCTGAATAGTCTTGTTTGGCTGAAGGGCAGTTAATGAGCACTCTGATTCCAAGAAGGTAAAGCAGTGTCCTAGGTCTGAAAAGCGAACATAAAACTGTTTTGAAATATTTACTGTGTCATTTTACATAAACATTTGGGACCACAGCATGGTATGAAGGAAGGAATGTTGTATAACACTAACTCTTAGCTTCTAATTCCTGTCTCTAAGGAAATACAAGGACTGATTTACTAATTATCACTGATAGCCCACCATCTGTCTTTTAGTTAGTCAAAGTTTTATTAAGCCTGATCAAGGTTGTTTTTTTTCTCTTTCTACACAAAAAAAAAAGAGCAATTACTTAATAGAGCTTTAGCACAAACCCCTTAGCTACTCCTGAAGGGGTTAATACAGCAAAACTCTTCAAGACATCTGGCAGAAGCTGTGGGTGTTGGGTGTGGCAGATCCCAGCACCGTACCAGTCTCTACAAGGGAGCTGTCATCCTCCTTGATTTATCCTTCCCTAATGTCACGGGGTATGGATGTTGAAACTGTAGCTAGAATGTGAAATACGAAAAACATGAAGATTATGATTTAGTGTCTGCGGAGGCTCATTGTTGGCCTCTGTTCACAAGTTGTAAGCATCGGAGGTATCTTGACACAGGTTACAAAATCTGGTATGTAGCACATACAAAAAAAAAAAAAAAAGGCAGGAGTATTTTGGCGTTTGGAATCCTACATGTGTTAGTGCACAAAAATGAATGACGGCAACAATTAAATCAAAGAGTGTGCTGATGATATATTACATTGGAGGCATGTTGAAGGTGCTTGTAAATACCATTTAAATTTACTTTCTGGTCCTTCATTTGCAACTGAATATAACGGGTACAGAAGATGAAGACAGTAAGGAATTAACTGTAGTAAAGACAGCTTAGATAATTAACTGATATGCTAAGAGAGCTCAAATGTAAGCGTATTTTGTTCATGGTTTGACGACTTTTTGTGTCTGACGCTTAGAGGAAGCTAAGTTTTAGTATAGGTTTGCAAGCATTATTTTCATAATAAAACTGACTATATTCTTTACTTTGTTCTATCCTGACACAGTTAAATATTCACTAATCACAGTAGTTGGAACAAAATGAGTAACGGGGATTTTTGTCAAAAAATTTGCCATATAATAAATGATAACTAAGTGGAACAAGTTGATTGCTTCTTGGACAGGGTGGATGAAATGTTTTTTTGTCTTTTAAAGTGATATTTATTATTCTTATTGGAAGCAACTCACTGAACATTGTTTTCCCCAATATTCTTAATTTTCTCTCAGGAAATAAGTGGAGACATAACCCCCACTTGCAGAATTTTAGGACAAAAGCAGTGGACCCATTTATAGCACAAAATTGCTTTTCCTCTTTGCTTTCTTAAGGCATAATGATAGATGTGATTGTGCTTTCCTGATGGTAGAATACAAACATAGCCATAGAAAATGTTAGCTCTTAAGTATCAGCATCATATTTAGTACCTAAAAAATTTCTGATATAGCATGATACATATATCAAGTCTTATGGGTAAAGTTCTGTTCCTTGGTCCATACATATATTATTTGGATGATAATTCCATTATTTTCAATAAAAGTTGTGTATTATTAAAGTGAGTTAAACTGATCTCTGCAATCCAGTTTTCTAAAATACTGCTTGCTTTAAAAATATCATAAGGGCTCAGAGCTCAATGTGATAGTTACGCATGAATAAGTTCTAACTTACCCAGTTGAGGCTGAAATTGGAGCCTGATTCATGATAAGTAAGTTCCAAAGTGGGAAATGCACTTTGGTGGATTCAGGTATGAATGACATTCCTAGGAATAAAGGATATTTACGCTGAAGTCAGGGATGCTATTTTTTTGATTTGTATTAGGATAAAACCTGTAACAGGACCTGAATAACCATTCCTGTCTTCATTATAGTTACAGTAAAACTCATATTGACTGTGGAGCACGGGCAGCGCTAAATCCTTACTGAGGAATAAAACACAGTTTGGTTTTTAAAATATTAAGTTTAATATATCAAACTCATATTTAAATTATTTTTTCTGGATTTTTTTGTGATCTGATTTGTTCAAAAGGCAATTATTTTAAAAGAAAAAAATAGTGTTGTGCTGTTACTGTGTTTAAACTGGATTTTTTTTTTTTTTTTTTTTTTTTTGCCAGATACATTTGCTCAGGCTGACAGCCGGGTATTTGTTTTCATCTTAATGCAGCCAAATGTATGATAAAAATGCTAAAAATCAGTTTACACGCACGGGAACATCTGTGAAACTACTGTCTTTAGAGATGCTTTGTCAAGCGTGTTTTGAAATTTGCAGTCATTTCTGAGATTTAGAGTAGGATTATGTTTGGAAACATTGCTGGCAGTACCACGTTCCCTAAGATGTTCTGCAGCTAAATTGTATTGGGATTCCACATTAACCCTCTTCAAAGCAGTGAGGTAGCTGCTTTTCTAGTACCTTTCTTTGCACACTGAAGTCTGTCTTGGCATTCATTGCTTTACATTAACTTTGCACTGGTCTATGTGATACACCTGATGCAATAGAAGTTAAGGAGCAATGAAGACTTAGGTATCAAATATGTATTACTCAGTGGATTATCTTTCTGATTATCTTTGCCGTCTGAATCTTGTTTGGGTTACCAGGTCATTTGATTTCAGTTATATTTCTTGGGATCTCTGTATAATCTTATCTTTATCTTCTTGTGTTCTCATTTAGTACCATCTGAGCTCATAACTGTCTGAAGTAGACTGGAATAGTGGAATGTGAAGCAAATAAGACTTTATTAATAAACAACAAACCAGTATTAAAAATGAAAAAGAAAACAATGAAAACCCCCACAATCAAACAAAATATCTCAAAACCCTAAACCCCCCCAAAATGAGGATCACAATATCATAGGTATTCTCTCAAAATTACGTAGATTTGGACTAGTCAGGACATGTGGATGGAGCCTGAAGCCAGAGAAAATGGCTCAGCTATATAAGACCAAATTAAAAAGGGGAAGGAAAAAAAAAGGGGGGGGAAGTAGCTACATGGATTTGTTATAAATGCATAAAACAGAAAATGAACAAAATTATGAAGTGTAAGATCACACAATGATGTGCTAATAAATACTGTCAGCTACCCAGCATCTTTCATAAATCTAGTATTTTTTTAAAAGCATAAAAGTCAGCATTTTTCATAAACAAAAGCTTTACTGTTGTTACTCCGCCACCCTGCTCTATGCATGGAAGTAAAAGGTTTCAGAAAGCATGTACCAGCAGAGCTCTTCTGCTTCCTTTGGTGTCTTCACAGTTGCGTGTGACTTGAAATCCGTGCATTACTATGCTTAGGAATTATGTTGTTCATGTCTTGTCATGATCAGGCACTGGCCAATTTTAATGTCCAAAGAGTGCTTTCCTGGTAAGTATAGGTATGGGTGTCTAACAGCCAGGCTACTCTGCTGGTTTGCATCACACCTACCTGCAAAAATGAGATCAGCTTCTTTTCCATTTATGAATGCCTTCATTTAGGAGATATGTTGGAACAAGCTAAAAGTTGTCATAGAGAGAAGGATCATTCCTACTAGCTACAGAAGGCCCATGGTTTGAAAGGCTCTCTTAATTATAGGAAAGGATCTAGGCACACACATAAATTCAAACATGTTGGAAGTTGGTTTTCAAAATATCTTTGGGTCTTTCCAAAATCACATTTTTCCAAAGTGCACCTCTCAGTGTCTAATCCATTTATAAGAGCTCGGTTTCAGATGATGGGAATAAATAATTAGAAATACATTTTTACACTATCTTCCACAGGCTTGTTTTTGTTCACTTAGTCTGCTCTCTACCTTACAAACTGATAATGAGGAATCTAGAGACCTAAACTGAGTGCACGTTTATTATACCTGTCTTTTTAAAACCATGACAGAAAATTCATATGCAAAGTGAGTTCAATGCAAGCAGAAAAGAGGGTTTTTTAGTGGCAGAATTATTGCATACTTTCCCTAATCTTGCTTTACATAGCAAAGCAGCTTTATTTGTGCGAGAAAAGTTAAACTTATTGGAACGTGAGTTTGTCTTATGCAGATCCCGTTCAAGGCCATGAATATTTTTGCTAGCTCTGAACAGGCTTTCGATCACTGGAGCCTTCATAAATTAATCCTGTTTGGTTTATTCATCCTTTATAAAGAGGCTGTTTGAATCACATGCTTAATTTGGAACATCCAGTTATTATTTCTTTTCATAATGATGCTAAAAACAACTTGTTTTGTTGTTGTTTAGATTACGTCTGTGGGAAAATATACAGGAAAGTATAGTATATAGTCTACTTCAAGTCTAAACATGATTGCTAATGTATATACAATTAAATGAAACACCTTCAAGATTTGAATCTAACCTGTCAGTTGTTTGCCACATTACAATAACTTAGTTACTACTATTGGGCCAGTTACTATTAATAATCCGGAATTTGATGTGAATTTAAACATAGTATATTATCTTTGCTGTTTGGGGTTCATCATAACCAAGAATTGCATATATTTTAAGGAATAGCATTTCTATCTTAAGTGCAGGCTTTTGGGAACTTCTGGTGACCCACAACATTCTTGACCACTGTGATAAATAAGATTCAGGTTGGAAACTACTTACTCAAACTGGAACTGTTCCTCCACTAAATCAGTGAAATTATTCCTTTGAGTAGCTGTTCAGCAGCATGGATTCCCAATCTGTCTGAAAAAACGTGCATATTTTCCAAGAGTTTTACACATCAGCTTCTCTTAGGTCAAGCAGTTGTTTTCTATGTAGCTAAATCCTCTTCAGTTTGAAGTGAATTTGTTATTCTTTGCTTTCTGTCCTAAATATTAAATAGGAGTTCTATAATTTTCATAATTTCATAGCTTTCTATAGCTTTCATTCTCCCCTCAGATGTAGCTGTCTTTCAATGAAGAGCTAAATGTATCTCTTTCCTCGCTTGCCATAGAGGTAGGCGGTGGGGGGGGCAAATGAATTGGTTGTAAAGGAGTTTGCAGTGCTTATATCAAGTGCGCTGCTATGGAAGTATGAAGTTATTTACTTTCAAGACGAATGGTTCTTTAACAGATGGTTTAAACAGTCTGGCTAATACACACGATGTTAAGTCTCTAAGAAGTCATCGTACATATCATTTGCAGCAGCATAACCCCTCCCTCCATCTTAAGTTTATAGCAATAATAAGCTTTACAGATGCTTTTCCTGGGAATTACGGACCAGCTGGGGTAAACAGACCTCAAACTATCCTCTTAGCCAGTCATTAATCTTCAGGGAAAGCCTGTGCTTTGATCATTATTGCTAAAATATACCTCGTGCAGTCTGGTCTTACATGCCAGTAAAAGCAAAATAGTATTTTGCCAAAACATGAATATTCTTTTGTTTTTTCAAGTAGCCCTATGTCTTGAACTCATTTTTCATATGTGTAAGCATGCTTGTGTATATGTACACACATACAGACAGACATGAGGGGATGAGTTTACAACGTGAATTATTCTTCATTTATGCCACTGTAAATTAAATGGGGTTTCTGACTCAACACTCTTGTTTCAATCAACATTTTAGTTAGATTTGGGTTTTCTCAATGTGAAAAGTCTTCTATCAGGTATTTTTGCTTTTGAAAATTGGTAAAGAATATTTTACCCATTAATGACCTTACAGAGACCTACTTTAAACTATGCCAGCGGGTCACATTGAGGATGAAAAGAGTCAGGAACTCTGCCCCATAGTTCACCCCAGCCTGGCCTTTCCTGGTACAGCTAGTTGACTGAGAAGTATGTGCTGATGATGCTGGTGCTCTAAGTTAAATAGCCGACAAAGTTCCCCAACAAATTTTTTCTTAGATACTTGGAAGAGACTTGTTGCTGTACAGTATATCCAGTAAATAATCACAGGGTTTAGAAGTCACATGTGGTACATACAGTATTTCTGCCTGCAGGTTACAGAGCTGAAAGTCCAGCAAGCAGTCTTCCCAAACTTCCAGGCTTTAATTTTCCTTAGGAGTTGCAAATACAGAACTCTGCCAGATCGGAGGTCCCATGAATCACTCTGCTTCCCCAATTAGCTTGCCATGTGTTACATGTTAGACAGTGAGCATCTTCAGGTCAAGAACTAACAAGAACACGAGTACTTCAGATGGATACTGGCTGCTTTTTGCAAAATTATGTGTATTACTTGTCCATGTTTTGCTATTTTTTTAAGCGGGGATTATGGAAGTTATTAAATGTTTGTAGTGTTAAAATGGTTAAGCTTCGCTAGAGACAGCAGTTCTTGGTGAACTTCTACAAACATCCCTGAATTTGAGACAATATTGGTATTTCTTGAAGGAAGAAAATTGCCCTAATTGCCTTTTGTAGTAACTCTCCATTTATTGAGAGGGGGAGGGCAGTACTTTTTATTTTCTTCTCTGTTGTCTGTAAGAAGTAGAGGTCGTGTGGTGCCCTGTTGCATGAGGCATCAGGCACTGTAGAAATATAAAAGGTGCAGTCAGGTACATGGAGTTTACAATTGAATTGTATTGAATAGATCTAGAAGAATAGAGCTGTTTCACAACCTGTGTCCTTTGCCCTAAAAGAGATTTTTGGCTCTTCCCCACTACTGCCAGTGTTGATTTTCTTTGTTCTGTGTCCCCTAAGGGGAATCATGAAAGTAGCAAGAGAAGGAAATCGTGCCTATATCTTCTTGCCAACAGCATTTTCCCTATTTTACTATAAATGAGCACTGTGGAGGAAGTGGAGCGNNNGGGGAATCCTACAGATCCTTAAACACCCTGAGCAAAATCTCTGCTGTTGCAGAGTGTGAAGCTTATGGTCGGCTTTGAGAGCCCTGATGGACCTTTGTGCAAGAATAGGGCAGCTGGAATGAAGAAGGCTCCTGCTGGTAGAAGGCTGGGTATAATCGATTACTGTATGGTGTGATCAGATATAAAATATATTATGTATAGCATATATAATGGGAACTCAGGATCATTTTTTACATGCTTAAGTCATATATTTTAAATGGCAAGAATTCACCACTGTGATATATTGTTGTTAGCTTTAATGGGCAGAATCCACTTGCACTTTGTTTGCTACCAAATGCAGTTGGCTGTGTCATTTTCATTATTGTATGAGAAGAGTATTTCAGAAAACAGCAATGTAGATACATCTGCTTGATCTTGTGTCTTGGTATCAGATTTTTTTTTTTCTTCCCCACAATCCCCCTCTTCCAAAAGTGCAAAGCAATAAATAGCTAGGCACAATGCTTTGTAAAAATGGGCTTTTGACCTTTCCATTTATTGGTATACCTTTAACCTTGTAGGTTTCTGACAGTTTTTCTGCTTAGCATCGTTTTCCTCTGCTTAAGAAGAGAAACGGGTGCTTAAGTATGGCAGCAGTGCAGTGTTATTTTCCAAACATCTCTGGAGACGTTCAAAACCCACCTGGACGCATTCCTGTGTGACTTGATCTAGGTGATCCTGCTCTGGCAGGAGGGTTGGACTGGATGATCTTTCTAGGTCCCTTCCAACCCCTAACATTCTGTGATTCTATGAACAGTTTTCATGCTGTCATGCACTGAAAGATTCTTTAAATGAAATTATCAGTTGCCATTTACTCTTTGTATTTCAACCCAGACTGCCTGCTTCCCATTTAAAAACTTAGAAACTTCACCTAGAGTTGAAAGTAAGTAAATCAAAGTGTACAACTTAAATTAATTACAAAAGCTGCATCATTATTTAGCCCATTCCCATCATTCCCTTGCAGGTACTTTGGTTTCCTTATTTGTAGACTTCCCTGGATGTCTCTGGCCTGGAAAGTCATTTGAAAATTCCTGTCTGTTTCCTGTGCTGCAGGAGAACTGCCTGCATGTTACCCAGTCCCACAGAACCATTGCCAGCATTTTTCTTTTGCTTCCTAGCAACTGCCAATTTGGCAAAAATGAACGTGTGGGACCTGGAACTTTCTAAGCTGCAAGAGATGCAGAAACAAGGGTCTGTTTGTATTGCACGGATATGTTTTATAGTTGTTTCAATAGCAAAGAGGTGTCAGTGTCACCAGCCTGCCAGCATGAGAGATCAAGGAATAAATTTTCAGGGCAAAAGATATCCCTCCTCTGTAAGAAGTGTTTGTAGAAGAGAGCAAAGACAGCACGAAGAAACCACTACTATACAATGTGTGGTACCATTTCTCTGTTTGACTAATGGCCTTGAACAGTGTGTCCATGCTGCAGTCAGGAGTGTGAATACAAATTTAACTGGGATGGTTTTAAAGAACCGTCTTTAATTCAGATACAGTGCTTTCAGCAAAGAGCTCATGGCAAGATAATCATATTAGTACAGAACTGCCTGCCCACTTGTGTGTTGCAGCCCACACTGAGCTTTGTGCATCTTCCATTATGTGATTTTTGGTTTAAAGATAGTCTGAGGCACATCAACATCAGCTGCTAATACCATGAGCTACGGTGTGCACGTGTGAAAACCGAGACACCTCTGGCTCATCCCTCACTCGACATTGTCCGTGTGGTCTTTGCCCTGCTCATCACTTTTTTAAAAGAGGCAGTTTGTTCCTCCCTCTTTAATATTGCATAGGTCACTGTCTTATTTTTGATCTAGCCAATCCCAGTTGCAAAATTGCTTGGGGATTGTTTAAAAAAAAGCCCCAAAACAAACCCGAACATTTGAGATTCTATTTTCCTTATTCTTCCTCTCTACTTGCATGATCTGCAGTCATGCTTCTGCATAGCATTTCTGATAGAAACCAGGGAGCAGTTTGCTTTGCACTGAGAATTCATAACTAAATGTTCTTTTGTTTTGTTTTGTTTTGTTTTGTCTCTTCAAGCATATTTAAATTCTAACACTTGAAGCACCTGATTAATTTTTTTCAGAATGTTGGAAACAAGTTATCCCCTGGCTGAGATCTCATACAAAACATTTCAGCCTGCAGCAAGCTTTTCTTTTTAATCTGGAGTTTTAGTAAACCCTCAAAAAATTGGGTTTATAATTGAAGTGACAGCACAACCCTAATTGTAGCAGTGCTGGCTCACCTCCATAACCAGAAGCATACATTGCTGCAATTTTTAAGAATAAAATTAATCCCTAGTATGCTCAGCAGTGGACTTTATGCTTCTTGAAGTTTTCTACATTTGTTACATTTTCATAAAAATCTGAAAATGGTAATTTGTGGCATTGAGGATGGACTAGCTACGCTCTCCAGCCAGCATAAATTGGTGTGATTCAGCTGGAAGCAGGAATATCGTGTAGATTAGCCTGAGGTGATAGTGTGGCATAATAAATTCTCTTAAGTGTGAGTTTGTAACATGTAGGGAGCTAGTGTTTTCTCAGATGGAATAGCTGGATATGTTTGATGAGAGGGGTTTTTTGTGTACAGTGATACTGAAAGTAGCTGAAATTTCCAAGTCCCATTTTGTACTAGGAAACATCTCTTTAGAGAAAAGAGGGCAGCCTCTTTAACTGCACTTTATGCAAAGCGTTTTCTGTGAATTGTTGAATTCAAGAAAAATAAAAGTGCTTTGTAAGAATTTGCAGGATGATCTTACATCAGACCTAAGTGGCCTGAGGTGCTGGGTGGTCCCAAGGACACTGTAACCTGCCAGTCAGAATTTGTGTTGTATAGTGACAGATAGGGGAAAGAAAAATAGACCAATGTTATCTTCTCTTCTCATGCATGTCTCGTGATACTCGTTAGCATATGAATACATAACTCTTTATATAATCACCTGTAATTCTCCATGGCGTAAGACACATCTAACCTTGGGACTCCAGGTCTTCGGCAGGAACATAATTGCATGTTAGATACTCCTTGTTACTTTCAGTTGTCAGGAGTGTATCACAACAGCTATATTCTATCAAATGGGGAAAAAAAAACCCCAGCTGGTGCTGCTGCTTCCAGAGCGAGGTGCATACACCAGGCTTGACCCTTCATGAAGCCAGCACAGGTCTAGCAGGGCTTTTTTGTTTGGGCTGTATGTGCTTGACAGAATGTGCCTACTGCACAAATAGTGGAATACGCTGATGTGCGTGTGAAGTCTTGTCCCTCCGTCCTGTTTACTAGTGATGTACCAAAGGACACAAAAGCCCGATAGCTTGTTCGCAGTTGGATACCTGTTTTCCCTGCAACAGAGGGGAACTGAAGGGTCAGTGTTTATAGAAGATAAATGGGGGCCCTGCCGTGGAAGGGTCTCTTCTGGCCCAGGATGAGGTCAGCCTGTGCAGAAACTTAAATTGCAGATACCATTGCTTGTCCTGCCTTTTTTGTATGCACTGATAAACATTTTGTCATTTAATGTCTGTTAATCTAAGACACCTCACATGTATCCCCTTAAAAGGGCACAGAAATGACAGCATAAATTAATGTGCTTGGAACTTGAGGCATAGCTGCATGTATCTTATAGTTGTAATTGCACAGTTATGAATTTAATATTGCATTGCTTAACATTCCTCGATAGCTACTGCTTCAGTGTGCGTCCTGCCCTTCAGATCAAATAGCTCCATGCTTTCACTATAGTCCCCATGGGGAGTTGTTCCAGTCGTATTTGATTCTCCCTTTAAGAGTAAATGGGGGAGGGACATGACAAAAATCACTATAAACACACCAGTCTGCATCCCTTCCACCAGCAGTTCTCACTGGTGTTATCTCTGACACTCAGGCTAACTTTTTGTAACCATCGTGCAACATCATGAGTAATAATCTGCTGTTAACACACTGTCCATCAGAAATGTTTACTCACAGAGTGACAGCTAACACATCTGGACTACATACTGTGTTTGATCTGGAATACCAGACATGCTCTACTGTAACAATGACAAAAGCACGCCATGGTAGTGCAGTTCAAAGCATAAAATGTAAGGACTGTACTGATGTCTGATTTCACTTAAAATATTTATATAATATAATTCCATTTGTTTATAAAATATATACTAACAAATATTTTCTAAAAGGAAGTGTACAATCTGTAGCAACAGCCCTCTAATAACTATTTCAGTGTGCACCTTTCCAGTGTAATTGGTACTACTTCAAAGCGGGGAAAAATCAGTCTTGAACTAGGTTTTATAAGTGTACTGCTTAGTAAATGCACTGTACAGTAGCAGCATAAAACATACATCAAGTCTATCTTACTAGTTCTAGAAAAGATCTTCTGTCATACCACTCCATTTTAAAGCCAAGGTGTCTGCACTGTCATCAAAGCTGTATATTCACACGAATCAAGAACTGGCAGTTGTTAGTTGTTGTGTCCCACACTATTGCAGAGAAGGCTTTTTGCACACAAATGATATCTTTTGCAGATGTAAAGGAGGACTCTGTAGACAGCTCTCCCCCATCTGGGAGCCTCACACGGGGCTTTCTGTGGCACCAGGTGACTTGGTGGGGGGAATACTGCATCCATCTCCTGCTGTCTGCCTTGTGTCTTTAGGACCCAAAAGGGAACAGCAGTTTAGCCCCAGCATGCCTGAGTCCCTGGTATAACGGCTCCAGAGGAGTTTGCTTTGCCAGTGAAAATAGTGGCTCTTTTAGATTTCAGGCCAAACAGATAACATTTGCCCCCAAGCCTGTTAAGTGGATAAGCAGAACCTGACCATTGGCCCTGTTCATACACCTACTACATTCACCGTTGCAACTGCATTTTTCTCTTGGTCTGCATTCTTTTCTGTTCTAGCCAGAGCTTATAATTTTTCCAGTAGACTTATATCTACAGGACACAGGTATAATACTTGTCTGATTGTGTATACAGAACAGAGCTTGCAAGCTAATAAAATATTTATTAGAAGAAATTTTAACATTTAATAGAAAGATCATAATTTCAGATCAACTCAGTCAATAAATCATTAGCTAGGACATAGTGGTTTTGTTTACTTTCAAAAATAAAAACCATTTATATGCTTCAGACTGACAGTTCATGTCTTTGACTTACTCTTACGAAAACTCACAATCTGTAGGTTTTCCTTTTAGATTCCCGTTGAAGTTTCTTTCAGGATTTGCCTTTCTTTATCCAAAACTTATATAATAACCCTCAAAAAGTAGGTATTTATGTTTTCAGAATGTACGTAGAGGAGATAGAAGCAGGGAAATAGGGATAACTGGAAGGGACAGACAGGAAGTAATGACTTTTGTCTCTTTCTCTGGATCATGTTTAGCAGGACACTGTAATGAGGGATTTTTTTGGGTGTTGAAGAAGGCTGAGATGTGTGTGTTTCTTGTTCAAGGTGAAGAATCAAATAGTGCTGGGTGGTTCATTTAGGATGATGCTGTAAGGCAAGAAAAAGCACTCTTGCATGTCATAAAGAAAAAAAAGATCAAATGGATGTTTCATGACTGGAAAAATGAGTACTAAAGGGGCTTATAAGACAGAAGAAATAATTATGTGGAGTTGTCTCTCAATTCTACCTTTAATGATCACCCTCCTTTCTAGAGGAGCTCCACCTTTATAAAGACAAAAATAATCATGAAAACTCTGTAATTTATATAATTTTATCCTTTGAAACTACTGTTCTTCATAAGCCCTATAGTGGCCTTTTGCAATAATTACTCATTCTAAGAGGTAAGGGTATGTAGTGGGTTTTTTCCTTTGGTCTTTTACACCTCGGGCGAAGAGCTTGTTTGGGGATTTTTGTAGAGCTAGATGGTATACAAGGTGCACAGGAAAGATTAACTTAAAGAGGAAAATGTGAAGGTAATTTTGGCATCTAATAGAAATTAGATCCTTACTTTCAAAGTGATGCTGAATTATTAAATGGCAGGGAAGGTACTGCAAAAGAAGAAACAGTGTGTAGGTATTCCCTGGAAAGACCTGATTTATGTTACAGGCTGAAATGGGAGAAAAAAAATGGAGACCTTACTGTGAGTTCTTTTCCCTGAAGGAAAGGAGTGTCATGGATTTCCTAACTGCAGTCAAGATCTGCTCACTGGCAGGAGCTTTCAAGCTACCTGCCTTTTTCTGATTAGTAAATGGATTAGAATTCTAGAGTGAAAGCAGCTGGACTTGTGGATCCTTCTGCATCGGATGAGCGGTTGTCCTCTAGGTTGTCTGCAGGTGAACTAGTTCTAGAAATTCCAGCTCTTCATTAAATTCCTTACTGTCTTGTAGTATTAAAACTGTAGATGACTGTACATCTTGTAGTCTAGCTCATTTCTACAAGGGATTATCTGTGAGAAAAGCAAAAATAGAGCAAACATGGTGACCTTGAAGTTCCTGATGCTGGGTTTGCGACATGAACGCAGGGCACTGCCACGCATTTTGCTGACCTCTTTACTTGCTTTGTGCAAGTTAGTGATTAAAGTAATGAGGAATCTGAGAGATGTTATCTTGTATTTCTCTGCACAGAAGGTACTCTTCATTTGTACTCAGTTGTTCACTTTATAAGTAGGTGGAACTAGTATGCATTCAAGGTATACATTTGATAAACGTAGCAAAGTTAAAACTAGCATTCAGAAAACGACTGAATCCCCTGGGCTAACAAGAGTCCTCTTGTTTATGTTTTCATATATATCATTGGACAGTTTTTATTTTAAAGCCAGCTGTCACAACCTGATGTTTCACAGCCTTCACTGCTGGAAAATGCGTGTGTTCTGGCATCAGTCTATGTGGAATATCTGTTTGAACAAATGTAGTAGCAGGGCATGCCAACTGTGGCCAGTTGCGTTTAGTTACAGCAGCTGCTGAATGTACCTGGAGGGTCGACATTCAGCAGGGAATGAAGTCACTTTTGGCATCTCTCTAACTTGGACTTCCAAATTTGTACCTTATCATACTATATGGGGAAAAAATACTTTTCTGTTGAAGCTTGGATCGTTTGCTTGGCTGCGGGACCAGCATAGCTATGAGGACTCAGTTTGCAGTTGGATTGTGAAGGACATTGCAAAGACTTAAATGAAATGCAAGTCTTAAACTGAAACACCGATCCTTAAGACCACTGTGAAAACCACAAAACCATTAACTGCTCCCTGGATTGTTTCCTCCCACAGATTCTTTTTAGTTATAAGAGCATTTCTAAGTAACTGTCCTGCTCCCATGAATAACCCTAAGGGGGTAGTACAGTTTTGTGTTGCACGTAATCTGATTTTGTGACATTCTGTAGGAGCAGTATGTGTATAAGGATGCTAATAATTTATTAGAAACACTAGCGTATGTATTAGGCCTAACTGCAGCCTCAGCATTCAAAAGTGTAAAAGGTTCCCTGAAAATAACCCAGTGAGGTCACAGCTTCATTCATGGGAGTGAATGTCATATATGTGCTGTGTTATAAACAGTCCTTTTTAAAATATGCAGTATGCCCGTCATCTTTGTCGTTTTGACTGTCTGAAGTGAAAGCATCTAATGGTCTATGCTAGTCTAGTTGTACACAAATCAAGCTGTCATTGTTCACACTTGGTGAGAGGGTGCCCTTTTCTGAGTGAATTATTCTCAGCTAGATCATTGTGTAGGAATAAGGGTTCATACACAAAGAGTATTTGGAAAATTAGTAGAGTCAAATCAGTGAATTAGTGTGGGTTTTAAGAGAAATATTCTAATTAATCATTAGAACTTGTAACAGAGGTTATGTCTACAGGTAGGACAGATAAGAGATGTTAAAGAAATGGAAATATTTCCTTCCACAAATTCAGGAAGGCTAATCCTCAACTCCCACTGACCTCATATTCAAACCCAATGAAATAATGGATCACAGTTAGTTTTGGGGCCTGTCTGGTGCTGGGAACAATATGGAGCAAATATAGCTCAGGGTGGTTCTGCTGAGTGTTGTTTGAATACTGTCTGGCATTCCTGGGGAGCACATGTTGCTCCATCTCGTGCCTACTTTCGTAGTTCTGGTGGGACGAAGAATGAGACTTACTTATATCTGATTGTAACACTCCTCCTTGGGGTGCAAAGAAGGAGCAGGACTTAAGTTTGTTTCCGCTGAAAAGTGCAAGGGCTGTGAAATCTAACTGGTCTGTTAATGTGACATAAAGGGCTAGAAAAAGTCCTTGTTGTTTTCCTTTAGTTGCAAATGCTAAAGGAAAAGCCAGCTGCATCTAAGCATGGTGAATACACTGAATCATGACCTTCGTCAAACCACTGCAAAGCAACAAAAAAGCTGAAGCTTCAAAGCAAACCCTTGAATTGCAAACTGCAGGTACCAGTCTATAATCCAAAGATGCCCAATCTACTTTATATTCAGGTGTGTAGAAGGACCACTCACAGCAAAGTTATTAAATTATACACAGTTATATACAGACAGAATCTAAATTTGAATACCAGTATACTGCTCCTTGATATTTGGCACTGTCTGAACCAGTTTGGAGCTGATGTGCTTTGGAGAAGCAGCACAGCTACCCTTGCAAAGGTGTTCCTAGCTTAAACTCCTACAAGGGAGCTTCAATGCAAATACGACTTTACTGCTTCCAGCCTTGAACTGGTACCTCCAGACAGGTCTGCAGAGCTTCATGAAATTTTACGGTGTGAGTCAGCACTGCCCCATGCACTGCTATGCAGTTTTAACATGAGCCAACATTCATGGGGAGTTCATGTGCCAGGAGATATTTTGCAGGCTAGGTAAGCCCACCAGCTGTTTGTTTGGCACTCAGGCTTGAATTCCATCTTCAGAAACATTTTTCCTAGTTGAGTACAGACCTCCATGATATACCTTTTGTGAGAGAAGGTTACTCATGGAAGAAAATGTTTTGTGAGATCAAGCACAAAGAAAGGAGAATGTGTGGTCACATCGAATATAGGGTGTAAGGTTTGTATGTATTATGCTGAAGTTGTACTGAGTAAGATTACACAAGGGAAGCTCTGGAAAACAGAGTGGTAAGAGAGGTTTTGACACTGGCAGCAGTGAGGTCCAGTTTTCAGTCTTTAACCACTTTCTACATATTTATTCCACTGCAAGGTAGAAATAATGCTTGATATCCACAACTACGACAGGCCCTTAAAAATATGTATTTAGAATATTTTAGAGTCTTCTGAAATAATTCTGAACTTGTATACACACATCAACATGTTTGGATTGGACTGTGATGGTGGGAAAGTTTTAGAACTTTGTTTTTCCTGGTAGATGGAGATTTTCCTCCCTGCAAAGCCAGGTGATTTTGGTGGTGGACATGACATACATAGTGCTACAAAATGGCTTACACTAAAGAAGCAGGAGGACAGCCATGACAGCAATGATTATTTCGTTAATATTCATATGTGTAATTCCAAATATAAACCATATAATTGGACTTTCTGATGGGAAAGTGGAGCACTTAGCAAATACAGATTAGATTTCTATTGGCAGACATGTATTTTCTTTAGTTCAAATGACAGTGTTTTGTCCAAGGAGAAGTCTTTAATTTTCTATCTAACCCAAGTGATTTACATACAAAGGATCTATGGCAAAAGACCCACTTAAATGCTGGTATTTTTATTGGTTTAAAAAGACTTGCGTCTGCACCCTTCGTTTCAGAAGATCAGCATCTCTCAAGATCTGTATATAGATAGCAATTACAGAAAGCAGTTCGCCCACACATACAGTGGCTTAACTCTTTAATAACATTTTATTTTTGTAAAAAAGCATAAACATATCTCTATCACTTAATGCATTTTTGTTGTTCTGCAGAATTTATTTCCTTAAACTCTTCAGAAGCATGAGCTGATAGCAGTGTCACAGCATTACTACTATTATGCTCTCTGGAGTCCACACACTGGAGGGTAAAAAGTGGTAAGCCTGAAGAGCTCTTAATTTATTATCTCCATATTAATCCCAGAAAAGAAATGAGCAATGAATGCTTCTACAGCACATAGTGCAGAAAATTGATTACTATCTTATGAATGAAGGATAATTTAACTTTACCCTAGCTAATACTGAGGCAGCATATATAAAACCATTAAAACAAATGCTATCATGTGAGGTTTCAGTGGTGTTTAGGTAGCACAAAGCCATGTCTTTTCTTACACTATAAGAAAACTTGATACCTGCTCTTCTTTTGTGTGTTCTATTGTTTCACTGTTATCTTTTCCTTCCCATCTCTATCTACACTTTCGGTACATCGAACAAATATTGATAGCGTTATTTTGACTCCTGCTGAATCCAGCCTTGCCATGGCAGTGAAAGACAAAAACGAAACCTTGAAACACCACAAGGGTTGTCTTGTGGACCCTTTCACTTCCATTCCTCTATTAGCCTCCAGTTACTCTTCCATAGGAGGCCCAGCACATTGTTTACCCCTCTGAGGAACAGAAGCTTTTTGGGTAGGGAAAGTAGCATTCAGCAGTTGCCTGTGTTGCCAGGTTGATAAGAAGAAGCTTCTTCTTTGGTGCTCTAGTGAAGAAGACAAAAGACACAGGAGAGGAGTTGTGAAGAAATCATGGTTATGAGGCTCAACTTTTGTCTTTACACATTTTCTTTTGAAACCACTTAACTATTATCTCCTATTTTTTCTTCTCACTAATGAATGCTCCAGCACCATAATCAAAACTATTTGCCCTCAAACCACCCCAAAATATGCTTTGGTGGAAGAGGAAAAGCCTCTGAAGCTGTGAGAAAGGCAGATGGGTGCTATTGGGGTGAAAGGGCAAATTTGCTAATGGAGACTATGGATGATGCAAAGTATTGTACAGATGACATGCAAGGGGAATTTGGTATAAGGGCAGTTGCCAGAAATCTTTTTTTGGCCCACTATAAATAACAGGTGAGCAAGGCAATGGAAAAATCAGGAGAGAAGTTTAAAAAAGGAGAAAAAAAAAAAAAAACAAACCAAACCCCAACCCAGTTAATTCAAAATCTTTTTGATCATCGTCATTTAAAACATCCTTCATTACCTGAATAGGAGTAGCACCAGAGACATGAGTGTATACGTGTGTGTATATTTATGTATGCACTTTTTTACTTTGTACTTTGGTTCCTGGCCGTACCATCTATGTCTTGTATCTTTTTTGCCTCTTAGCCTGTGCTTAGCTTATATATATTTTGATCTTGTGACCTTCTTCTCATAATACATATGTATGATTCCTAGTGCAGTTACCAGCTTAGTCCTGACTTTAGTCCTAATACAGAAAGCCTCAATTAATAATATCCAGTGCTTATATGAAATGTGTGTGTAACCTTCAGATGCACAGTGAGTGTGTGTGTGTCTGTGTCCCTTCAGCTGGCACTGGTTTTCTAAACTGATCTATGGTGGTTACTAAGAGAATTAACTTTTAAATGACCAGGTATTGTTTTTTGCAAAATGGCTTGCAGGATGGACTTTTCTTAAGTCAGAAGAGCCTTGCTTGTTGTTTGAACTTCAAATAATACTAGTTACTTCTTTTTTTTTTTTTCTGACCTCTTGGGCATAAATGGAACAGGTGTGCATTTGCCACAGGCCACAGCTTGGGATAGCTATGTCAAAGCACAATGAGGTCATTGTGAAACATCAGTAGTCTTCCAGAGACCTGGTTATTACAGACAGGAATACTTAAGAAAACTCTGTGAACTTGCATCCAGGTGATAAAGAGAAAAAACTTCAAGAAAAATCTTTACATCAGCCTAATTGTGTTTCCCAGTGAGAACTATATCTTATCACCTACCTCTGAACAAGCTATTTGAAACAACTGCTGTTGACAGTTGCACACGTCCAGTGTTGGGTTTCTCTTTGAGTGCTAAAGAGATCTGGTTTCTCTAAACAAGTCGTTCTGAATGTGAACAAGGTGAATATTTTTGTTGTAAAGTTTGCTTTGACTTCGAGTGTGTCGGGAAATACTGTACCCACTAAATGATTATTAAATGGAAAGAAGGGAGGAGTTCCCAGGCATTCATGGAGCCAGCTTCTGCTGCCGGACTCCTAGCTGACACTGACAGCACCCTGCCAGGAGTGAAAGAATATGTTGTGTAACTCACTGGCTCTACCAAGTACATAGTGGTACTCTGCAAATAAACTTTCTATCCAGGTATTTTTGGACTTCTGCCTCAAACCAAGCGGATAAGGAGCATTTATGGCTCTAGCAATAAAATTCTGCAGATGTTCTTTTTTGTATGCTCAGTACTAAAAAGGAAAGCCATGCTATGCTTTTATCAGATCAACTTGAAATCAGTACAAGTGTAGCTCAGGGTTGGGATTTATGCTTTTGCAGCAACGTGTCTTTTTTACTCCAAGAAGTCTTTCAGTGTTTGTGCTTAAAGTCCCACATTAAGCCCTCCAAAGTGACAACAATATGGTTTTCTTTGTGAGATTTGAATGTCTGGATTAGGTCACTTCACTCTTTTATAGCTTTAACCAGCTTCAACTTGTACTGTGGTGACACACATCTGCTGACTCGATGGATCAGTGCATTAAGCTTCAGGCTGACTGGTGGGCCATGCTTGAAAGACTTTTGGCATGTGCTGGTGCCTGCATTTTTCACCCTTGACTGAAAGCATATGCTTCATACAATTGAGACAGTGTTAGCATGTGGGTCTCAGGCAGCCTCCTACACATCTGGCAGAGCCTGGCCCTCCTTCCAGGTGAATCATCTCTCCTGGGAGGGTGGCTTGCAGCACTGTGGCATCTGCAGAGTGGCAGGAAGTGTCTGAATTCATCTGAGAGTGATTTTTATCTTCACATGCTTTTCCAATTTCATCAGGCCCCTCATGCTACATTCCAAGTGACATGATTAAACCTGCCAAAGACAAAGGGAGGCTGATTGATAAAAATTATCTTTGACCCTTCACAATCTGTCATGGCTTAAGACAGTAGTAATAATAGTAGTAATGATGGAATGAAATAAGTGTTATGCGAAGGAAGCTATTATTGTTTGAATAATACTCTGTAAAACAGGATTACTTCCGTGCTTTTTGTTTCTGTTTTATCACCCAAATTAACTTGTCATCAGCATAATGGAAGAATGGACTGCAAAGGATTATAAACTTTACATTGACTTTAAGTGGCAGTTTACTGTGATTTCCATTGTCTTGGTTTTATTTTAAGATACAAGTTTGAAGGCACAATAAAGATGCAGACGGACAGCACAGGATCAGTTTTCACAGAGGAGGTTAGACATTTAGGCAGGGATGTTTTTTAACAAGGAGTGTATGAATCTATTTTTCTCAGTATGAAAAGAAAATCCTTGAAGGAAGGTTCTAAACATAACACAGCAAATAGAATATTTTATAAGCACAGTACATAAAAATATTTTTATTCTTTAGCCTGCTACACTTGGGTTATGCTTCCTCCTAGCCAAGCATCTGGACTGATATAGGTGATCTGCAAGAAGGGAGATTAACTCGTTGCACCCTGAGATGTGTTGCAGATCTGTTGCATTTGCTGGCATTTCAGTAATGCCAGCAAAAAAAAAAAAGTTCTGATAGAAATATAGTCAGTCTGTTGCCTTCTTCAGAACCTACTCATGCCCTTTCACCAAAGGAAAACTGAAAATAATTAGGCCATAAAGCATGTAGATATTTTGAAGTACAAAAAGTAGCACATCTGCCTAAGTTGCAGTGAGAAGAGAACCGTGCAAATTTACCTCTTGGTTACTGTAGTGTTAATGACAGCTAATTCTGTTGATTTCATTTCAGTTATTCTGAATTAATGCATCTAGCGAGGGCAGAATCTGACCCACTCTGCTTTGATGTGTGCTCTGCTCTGTCAGGAGCTGCTAGGTTCTTTTGAACAGATGCCTGTATTCTACTGATAGGCGGGGTCATTAAAAAGATCAAGATGACCAAGCCTGAGACATTCGGATAGCTGCAGACAGCTGCACTTTGCCTCTGCAGTCTACTTGGGGTGGATTCTCTAGGAGTTTTCCCTCTGAGGTTAGTTGCAGGGGGGAGCATTTTGCATACTGACCACTGCCAAGCCTCAGCCTGATGGCTGGATGTATGAACCTGGGCAAAGATTACAAGTTGCAGCTCTTTCTGAGAACAAAGTATGTTCCCATATATCATGTAGGAGTTAAATCCGCATGGGGTTTTTGTTAGGCAGGGTATGAGAAAGTTGCAAGGCTTTTCCCAGAGAGACGAGGCAGCAAGTAAATAGTTGCTGCATGTATTGTTTCTGTGCTTACAAAGGCTTGGTGTTTAGTGTTCTGTAAGTACAGGACTTTGGAGTTTGCTGCTACCACAGCAAAGCCTCTGGTCACCAAGTAGCTGAGTCAGTGTTAGAGAGAGAGCCTGCAAGGCTTCCTTCCAGATATTTTACAGAGGACTTAAAATTGCACAGGATACTAAGATATCCTCAAGTGATTGCAATGAATACCAGCTATCAACTTAATCAGGAAATAATGCTTCAAATGTTGCCAGCTTGTTAACAAGAAACTTCTTTGGTGCTCTGGAGAAGAGGATAGTTACATCTTGCTAAGAATCAAACAATTCATTCTACCTACACAGTGTTGATTTCATGCCTTTTTATCTCTGCTGTTATAAGGTACCTTGCTTCAGCATATGCTTCAGTAGATTGTAGCAGCGTGCGTTTGTTCATTTTGTGATTTTATTTTTTTAATATTTCTTTTTCCCATTTAAAGCCTCTTGGAGAGAAAGGGTAAATGGCACTACTGCTTACATACAAACATATATGTAGAGCAGAATAGCATCATTTAGCATAGTAAATATGGGGTTTGTTACTCAATGCAAATAATGTTCTTCAGCTGAATTTAGCTCAAAACGTTGAATACTTACTTGAAAGGAGAGCAGAATAAAGCTGTAATTCCCTGTTAATGTAGTGAAGCATAATATGCTTTTTTGTTTTGTTTTGTTTAATCGTTATACGCCTGGGACTCTTCCCAGCCACATTTCCTGATTCAAGAAATCTGTTGGTAAAGGCAGTAGGATGGGACTCTGAAGAGCAAGATGCAGCTGTCCTTTGGATGTAGAGTGGCAGAGCTACTCAGCTGCGACTTTTCCACCATGGCCCAAGACACAAGCAATTCCTTCAGCAGTGCTGTGGGGTGCAAGGAAAGGCTATGGCACTTCCCCCCAGTGAATCCATTCCAGCTGAAGAGATAACAGCCAGTGATGAAACTGGGCCATGTTTAAAGCACTGCAGTGGAATCATGTGAGATGGCAGCTAAGCAGCCTTTCTCATTTGGACCTGTGTGGTTTTCCAGAGAAGAAGGGCAAAGTAGACTGACACTTGATCCTTCTCATGGAAAGCCTCTTTCATTAAGTAGCTGCTGATAGGAAGTGTCATTCAACAGCTATAAACTCTGACAGTTGCAGATAGGTCTTTGGAAAGTCTGTAGACCAAACTGAACTTGAAGCCTGCAGAACTGAGGAGGGGACGCAGGTGTGGGCATGTGGAGGCAAAGCCTTACGGGACAGTACTCATCAGTCAGACCAGCGTGCCACTTGCACATCTTGGCCACTCTGTAGCCAGGCAGGCAGGTAAAACTGTCTGAGCTTTAGAAATGTTGCAGTAACTTGCATTTATGGCAAACGCTGCATGTAGTAGTCAACAGTTTAAGGTCCAGGGGATTTTTTTTAATGAATCGGTTTTTTGCTACTCACCATTTAGCAACTTCTTTACATTTGTAAAGACATAACATGCACCATGCTTCTTACATTCAACAGTAATTCTCTTTGAAGATAATTGTAATAAGGCATAAAGATACTGTAGCAGAATTATCCTGTACCTGTAATAAAATAAGTGTAACTGTAAGGGTTTTTTTTTTCCCTGAAAACAAATACTGTAACAGTTTTTTCAGAATTCCTGTTTCCATTATTCCTGACCTGGCCCCACTTCTTTGGCCATACGCTCCCACTTGGAATATCTCCATTGTTCAGTTGGGTTTTCCTTCTTCTCCTGTATGCTTTTAAGATTGCCAAGGTAAGATATTTTAGACCAGGAAAAGTTAGAATATTTACAGTTGTTCATGTATATTCATATACATAATTTTAAATGCACAACCAATGTATGTGTCTATCTCTTTCTTACTCAGTTGCCCTGGCTGAGAAGTCAGTGTTTGTGAAGTGACACTAGATGTGTAATTGTGAGCTAAGGTAGCAAAATGTAACATTCTTGCTGTATTTGTTGGCACTTTTATTTAACTGTAATCATAACACTGTATAATGAATCGATTCATTTAATTTTGCTAGGTGTGGGGACAGCACTGAAACTTCCTCCCCCACGTCTGAGTGTCCTTGCCACTAGGCAACAGTCTTTCTCCAGCTTGTGTTCTCCTTGTCTGGTAAAAAGGTCTGACAAATAGATGCTGGGTGTGTGTGTACATGCATGCACATGTGCATGTGTTTACTTTACTCTCATTTAGAGCCATTAAGAACTTGATCCCACAAGGTTCTGAGCATTTTTATTTCCTGCTGGCTTTTCATGGGGAACACCTTGTAGCAAGCATTTGGCATTGCAGGGGGGAAAAAAGAGAGGGGTGGGAGATAGGAAGAGAGATGGTAGAGAGTGAGCAGAGGAACATGACCAAAAGCATTGAATCCACCATTCTTGTTTCTGCCTGTCCAGTATGTTTTCTGCCATTAGATTCATGACAGCCAAACATTTTGGAGACAGGACTTTAAATAGGTTAATAGGTGTGCATGGCTTTTAACTACCACTGCCCTCTACTGAATAGAATATGAGAGATGATATTTCAGCTATCTCTTTGGAATAATTTCAGTCTTGAGGTATCTGAGACTCCATTAACTCAGACAGTAGAGGTCACATACTTCTGATCACCTTTAATTTTGTGCAGGAAGTGATATCCAGCCTTCTGTCATCTAATGTAAAGGCATAAGACTCAGAGAAAACACTCCTGCTAATGGTAAAATTGCAACACAGCTTAAACCCCTTATAGTCTGTGCTTGTAGAATTAATAGCTCTCAAGTCAGTGCTTGAAATGTATACTTAGCTTTAGGAAATGTAAAATCATCACCAACTTTTGTCACATACAAAAAAAATATAAATGGCGCTAGGCAGCCTCTAAGTAGGACAAAGTTTAATTTTCATGTAATCTTCTTGTCCATAAGAAATTATTTTAATCAAAAAAAAAAAAAAAAGAGCACCAAGAAAAAACACAGTAGTTGTAGCTTCTAATTTCTCTGTTTTAGACAATTCACAGCAAAAATTGTGTTGCTTTTTTTAACCTCTGATGTGGAAGAAAATAGTGACTGAAGCTAGATATGGTCTAGGCTTCTCCTGCTGGGGAAAAAACTCTTTTGGGCTGTCTCGATATTTCATCAGCTTTCCCTTTAACTAAAGCAAGGGACACAGTTTCGTGGTGAAACAACAGAAAGCAGTAAGAGAGCTTAACAGGGCCCTCCAGGTAACATGAAAGAGTGCCTCAGTCATCCTCTGTCTTGTTACTCTAAACACCAACTGCATTGTCTCGAGTCGTTTTCCCTCGCGGGAACACTTAGCCTTACCAAACACAGCTCAGCCTTACAGGTACATTCCCACCAATTAAAGAGGAGGGGTTCCTCACAAGTCCTGCCAATGCACCCACCTAGCTTGAGCAAAGATTGCCAAGTACAACAAACAGTGCCAAAGCGTGTGGTGGTTTTGGGCTCTGCTCCAACAGGGACCAAGATGAGACAGTCACAACTTAGCCTTTACATAAAGCCAAATCTTTGTGTATTCCTCTGGATTTAACTTGGAGCCGTCCTTATAGTGTAATGGAGCTAGAACTGGGTGGCTGCTGGCCTCTTCTGCTGGCGAAGCTCCACCCTGGGAGAGACTGGGCAGTGGTGCATGCTTCTGGTTGAGACTTAGTTTGGGGGTTGCCAATTAGGTTGGCAAGTCTGGTTTGTGGTGATCAAAACTGAGATTCTCCTCCCAAGATTTTCAACTGTGAAGTGTATGAATTTGATGAGGCCTTGCAAAATGACAGCCTCCCAGAAGACGGAAAATAGGTACCTTCCAGTCTTGGATCTAACAAAGAACTGAACCCAGAGGGTGGGGTTTGGATGAAGGTTCAGATTTGGATTCTCTCTTTAGTTTCTGCGTTGTGGTTTTGGACCATCAGTAGTGGTAACGTACAAATGATTTTTCACTCTAAAGAACACAGTAAAATGCTATTATACTTGCTAATCTCCTTTTTTATATTTTGCCAAGTGAGGACTGCTATGCTGCAGCAGTATAGCTGGCACAGTGGAGGTGCCTGTGTTTTTGCCCTTCTTTGTTCATGGTGGAATGAGGACAGTTTTCTGTACACAGTATTCTGCCCTCCCCTTAAAACATCTGAGTCACACAGCTGTTTCCCAGTTAAATCACAGGCTCAATCTGACTGTACATTAAGTTGTGTTATGCAACATAGGCTGGCAAACCTGGCCACTGATACAAACTGCACAGAAACTCTGAAGATGGACAAAATGCCTAGAGGTGGGTTTACTTCTCTTTGTGCTGGTGATACTTCCATTATAAGCTCACCTTGCTTTGGTTTGCTGAGAGCTTTGGTCACCATTATTCCCATTGCAGTAGGCTCTGACTAAGACTGCTTTAAAATCTGCTTGAATCTCTGTAATAGAGCCCACAGTACAAGATGCTTACACCGTGACACCTTGAATTGCCATAGCTATGAACTGGCCAGGCTTCTCTCTCTTAGCACTGCTGCTGCATTTAGACCCCCAACAAAGAGGAAGGCTGGGGGTGCTTTCCCCTGCTGCAGCCTCTCCCTGCATTGCTGGCAGAGGCCACGTGTCCTGGTTTACATTGGCAGAAGCCAGCATAGCTCAAGGATGAATTTAGCCCTTGGCACTCCTTGGAGAGCTGACTCAGATGACTGCACATGAAAACTCCAAGCCAGTCTCCTCCTGAATGTTCAGTATTGTTTTATTATTATTGTCATTTTTACTTTTTGTAAAACTATTTTTTGTGTTCAGTGGGAGAGCTTTGCTGTTGGACTCCCTGGGATGTTCTGGAGTTACTACAAGAATAGTTTTCACATCTACAGCACCTTATCCCAAAGGTTCTCAAGTCCCTCACAAAAAGTAAATTTGGCCTGATCAGCGTGTCAGCTGATAGGTAACATTGTTTATCTTGTCTGTGAGAAAAGGAAGATAGGGATATTTTAGGTGATGCGCTCAAAAGCACGTGGCAGATGCACTGGGATAGAAGGTAAATGCCACAGTTCCTTCCTCTGAAAACTGGGGGCAAAAGAATGGCCTCTGGAGCCAGATTTCTTTTCTCCTACCAGCAACTGATGTGGACTGCATTAAGGTGTAACTACATCAGTTTGTGTCTTGGACACCTTTTGAAATTGATTGATTACCTTGTGATTTGAGGTTAGATTTTGAATTGAACATGCTACTGATCTTCACTTAGAGGGAGGAGGCTTGAAAACGTGGCCAGAGTAGAAGGTCTAGTAGCTTCCGCAGCAGCAATACCTAGGTAGTTCTGGGAATGTACCTACACTGCTTGGCGTGCCATCGCTAGTGTACAGGGTACAGAAAATCCTGCAGCGGGAAGAAGTGATCAGAGTTCAGCCAACCCATTTGAACAGATACAGGGGATCTGCTGGGTATGCATTTGTTGGGCATCTTAAGAAGAAAGGAACCTTGGGTGCCAGATCTACAGCTAGAAAGGAATCTTCCATTAAGTATCAAATACCCATGAGTTAAAGCTGGAGGAGACTCGTGTTGTCCCAGGTAGGTGACAGGGTAACAGCATATACTTGTTATGGCATTTGGGAGGCTTACACACTGTGTTAGGAGGTACCTTTTCAGTAACCAAATGCTACCTGTGACTAAGTCTTCACAGAGTCTGGGACACTATTTCTGCTCACTTGCAGTTTTGCAGCATGCAGCACATTCCTTAGATTTTGAGGCAGAAAACTTTGAGTTCATATTTCATACTGTGTGAATAGTTCGGTCTTGGAGAGAGCTCTAGACAAGGACAGGAGGAAACAAAGTAGAGATTTTCTGAAGAAATAAAATTCTGTTGCCCTCATTGCCATTTGCCCATGAAACTGCTTCCTGCCAACTCTGTGTCTGATGCATAGTTTATATCGGCAGCAGAATTGGTGGGGGCAAGTTTGTGATTGTAGCTGGCATTTCTGTCGTGCCTCATACTGAATGCACAACCTCTCCCTGCGTCCCGGGTGTCTGAACACATTAGGAGCAGTGCAGGGAGGAAGCCTCGGAAGTGAATGCCCGAGGAGGAGAGCCACAGGGCAGCCGACTGCACAGCCTCAGCGAGCAGAGTTTACTGTCGCCCTTCTCAGGAGATCAGAAGGGGTGGAGGATGGTCTGTCGAAATGGCAACGCAAATGTCTGAGAGGCACTATTTGCTAATGTGATCTATGAACAAAATCTACCTACTAATGTGAGATTTCTGTGAAGCTCTGAAAGATTTTTTTTTTTTTCTCCTAAACTGGTCTTGCATGCTGTGTGCAAATTTATCTTTTTTTTTTTTTTTTTTTTTAACTTAACTAATAGAGGAAACTGAAATCGCTGGATTAGTTTACAGTGGAGAGACTATATTAATTCTTCTAATAACATTTGACTGAAGAATTACCCTGCTATTTAGTAGTGCTGGGTTTTGTTTCTTAATCCAATCACCTCATGTCTGCTCTCTAAGCCTTCTCCTTTCTTTTCTATTCTTAACATGCAATTAAAGTGAAACTCCCCTGTATTACTACTGCAAACAACAGGAAAGTAGGTGAAGCACATACTTTTCAAATGTCAATGCTTTGCTCACTTTTCAGAGCAATACTGTTTAACTCATAGGATTTACTTGGCTTCATTGGACTTACGCCAGCACATAATTTGTCCCCTACTAGTGGAATAAGTAGATGCTCAATAAAGACTAGATACGATTTTTGTCTCTGATATAAAGTTGGAGTTTGCTCTTGATTTAAATAGCTGTGAAGGTCTTTCACTGCATCCACTGAAAAAGCCACAAATGGGCACGTGGCAGCTGCTAAGCTACTGAAATCTGTCCTTTTGGAAGTTCCCAGCTTCCTTCCACTTCTATTTCTCAATATTAAATATATTATATAAAAGTCAAGATGAATTGGACAAAAGAAATTTACTGTCAGAATAAAATATTTCATCAAACAAAGTGATTAATTCCAGCTTTTCAATGAACTTTCCAATGTCATGCTACCAAAACATTCTGTTTTTACTAAGCTTCACTAAAACTCTTCCAACTCAGAAAATTTTTGACACTTCTCTGAGCTGCTTTGCAAACTTACTAAAAACTCTGACTAAATTCTTTTGCTCGTGAAGTCTGAACAAATTACAGTAGCCGAATCCTAGGCAGGCCATCCTGCCAAACTGCATGTATTTCTTCTCAGCCCAATAAGCCGTGACTTGGACCTCAGTGGGCTTCGGATCAGGCTCTTTATGTGTGTTATGTGTTAGGTCAGTGCAGCAGTGCCTTTGCTAACCTCTAAGTGGAATTCTTTAAAGATGATTGTACATTATGAAGCTGGCCAGATGCTGTGAGTTTTGTGACAAGGGTAAATAGCCAGTAGGAATTAAGGTGGATTAGTCAAACCACCTTTATACACCTGCCAAACTTTCAAAAGTGGAAAGGCTGCCACTAAGCCACAAGACCCTTACCACTAGCAGCACCATGCTACAGTAACTGGTATTTAAACGACTGCAGTGGGAGGGATCTCTTTATAACTGTATTACTAGTGCAGAGTTGCTTAATGACTTCACAGACAAATGGATAATGAAACCATTAAACACTATAGAACTGAAAATTCTGTCCCCAGTGAACTTCAAAGTTGTCTGTCTCCTTAATGGACTGTGAAACCCAAGCCTGGGTCTGAATCACTTATGATGTGAAGTGGAAGAAGCATAAATGAATATGGATTAGGATTTTGCAGCTTGAGTTTTGGATTAGTCAGGTTTTTCCTGAGTTATCTACCTTGTAAACATACATGTAGGTGTTTACACAAGAACACCAAAATTATATCAAGTCTTCAACTATGAAGGAGTTTCTGTTTATATAGTGGGTTTTTATCTTCTTTCTCTTGGGAATATAATACAGAGTTCAACAGGAAGATACTATGAGAGATATCATTCTAGTAGAGTCCTACTTCTGGATTTATGGGCACAAGATTCCTAATGCTGCGGAATTTTTATGTTAGGTGCGTTTATATCCGGAGGTAAGGCAGAAACTATATTCTGAAACTGGCCCATTTTCTCACTGCAAGGGAAGGGGGGGTGTCTCTGTGTGTGTATCCTTGGAATGGGAAAAGATGGATACTTTAGTGAGGTCTTCAGTATTCCTGGGAACTTCAGGCATATGCCTTAGTTTTTTAGCTTGAAAATTTGAAAAGCACAAACAGGAACAAGAATGGCAAATGTCTTAGTTCTCAGATGGCAAGATTTGCAGTAGTAGCTCCTTTTTTTTAAGAAAACAAGAAGCCACAGATTAGGTCAGTAAATGCTATGTCACAGAAGCATGTAATGTTTAATGTACATTTCTGTTGCAATGGATGCGTGCATCTTTTTTTTGTAGGCTAAAAATAAGCATTTTGATAGAGAGCTAAAGTAGACTGCAGTGTTTGTAAGATTAGAAGACAAGGTCATCAGGCCACAGGGCATCTCCAGTTTTATCCTCTGAAAATAGGTGAATGTATTAAAAAGCTCTAGGAGAGTTTTTATAAATGAGTAAATCTGACTTCTGTAGTGAGACACTTATTTCTTGCCACCTGTCTGTATTTATTACATTTTTTCAGTTTTCAAATAACATTAAAAAAAAAAGGAAAGAAAACCCTCTGAAGAGGACCCTTGCCTGTAGCAGGAAGTATAACCTCTCCATTTCTCTCTTTCTCGCTCTCATTATATGCTGGCATGAACACTCTGACATTGCTAATTGCCTCCACATTACACTGGCTGAATTCCAACAGTAGTGGCATAAAAATTAATGAACAAGACAGAGCTCACACATAAGGAACATATGGTGCAATAGCGGTCAATTGCATTCTACTTTAAAATAATGTCTTGAGAGAGTCATGATCAAAGCAGTTTCACAAAATGAAGGGCCAGATTCTACTTGCACTATATATCTATGCCACCTCACTGTCCTCACTGAGAGTGTGTGTGTGAACAAGGAGAAATCTCCAGACTGTAAACAAAGAATGCCAAAAGGTTGTTTCTTTTTCAGATGCAATATGAATTTTCCTCCACCATTCTTATTGTAAAAAAAAAAAAAAAAACAAAAAAACCCCAAAAACCTGAGTTAATTTTCCATGGTGAAGCAAGGCTAGGGAAAAAAATGTTCTTAGAAATGGAGAGAATTGGTCAACGATGCTCCCATCCTCTCTGCTAACAGTGCCTTCACAGAGTGAGCTAGGCAGTTTACAGAGAGGTGACACACAATATTTCCCATTATCCTAATATATGCAATTTAATGCTAGCATGTGTTGTTTTTATCTGTGTATACACCACGCAAAATCCAGATTTCAAAGCAATTAAGATAGTGTTAATACAAGGTACTCTCAAAATTCTTTCAAGTTGAAAGCTCACTTAAGATTAATATTAAAATTCAGGGGTTTTTTTCTTGCCAAAGTACATGTTAGGTAACCTCTTGTGAACATTAATGGGAGTTAAATATTTGCACTCGGATGAAAATGGACCCCAGTCATAATACAAACTATGGTAATATAATATAATACAAATAAACATTTCTTGTTTAATAACTTTTACTGCTTTATGGAACATGCTGTTACAATAGTATTGCAAGGCCTTATGTTATAAATTATTGATTTTTATTATACTGGTGATTTTCTATCACTAAAAATGTATAAATGAGGTGTTCTTTGTCTCATGAGATTTGGACACTAACTTTAACTTACATGGGCCATGTCATTCAACAGTTTAATGAATGACCCAAATAAATCACTACACCAGTACAGCACTTCATATACAAGGAGCGGTGCTTTATATCACTTCAGTATCTGTATCCTCAGCCAAATTAGGTGCTTTGGTCTATACCACAGGTTAGAGCAGCCTGGGTGTTGCCCAAACTGAAGTGTGGCTGCAGATGGCCCCGCTAGGTCATTACAGCCACTGGAGAGAGCTGGAATGCAGAAATGCTCAAGCCACCTCCCCAACATGCCTCCTGCTACTCTGCAGGAATTTCCTTGGGGCTAACTCACACTGGCTCATAGCCATTTCTACCTGAACTCCTATCAGGATAAAGAATAGGTGGGACAGCTTACTGGGGCAGTGAGAATAAATGGTAGACGTTTATTTACCTATCTGAAGAGTCTTACTTGTATTTGAAATTTCTCATCTACTTCAAGTTAGTGTTTCTCAAAGATTTACTGAAACATCCTTTCAGTAATGCTGGAGCAGTAATTGCTTCTCATCTGGATTTTCTGTACATGATATAATATTGATTTCTCTTAACTCTTATTTACCTATTTTAAGATTCAATAAAATATTTGATTTTCGATTTTGGACATAGTTTTGATTTTTACTTAGGACATTACAAATTAAAGGAAAATCATACAATGGCTAAGAGGGAGTTCAGTGCAGTATGGTGGCGTCAGCATAACCTTTTCCATTTACAATGCAATTAGATGCTATTCTCCTGCAATTAATGGGCCAAATGACACTCCCAGTTATTATAATGGGCTTCCTGATATAAATCTGAGATAACTCAGATTGATACCAAGACTTATGGAAATGCCTGTGTTCTACAGAAATGCAACTGGGAGAGAAAAGCACCAAAGCACCAGCTGAGTTCCTGTTTTTACTGCTGTTAACAAGAGTTGGTTTTTGCCCACTGTGTCTTGGTCTATATATGAGGGAGCAGCCTCTCTCTCTTTTTCTCCCTTTTCATAAAAAGAAGGCAAAGGGTACCAGATGGCATGTGTTACAGAGCTTTTCCTCCTAGCATAGAATTTATTTCCAAGATGTGGAATTGTGAGGATTCCTTCAGTCATCCCCCTAGAGTCACAGGTTTGGTATCTCGCCAATGGCATGTAATACACTTCCTGGCATGCTGTAGGAGAAGTAAAATTAGTTCAGAACTTCACTTTACAGTTGAGGCTTTTTTTTTTTTTTACTGTGTTATTTGAACATGCTTGGAAAAGGATCAGTGCTGAAGATTTATTAACCATTTCATTTCCGAGTTAGCCATAAAATCCCACCCTAGTTGTAGATTTGGACAATTATCAAAACATGCGAACACTTTGAGTCTTGTTGCTTAATGCCATATGCAAATATCACTTGTGCTTTGTTCTGTTTCCTTGGTATGAACTAAAGCATTGGGAGGGAACTGGAAGTGATATTAGGAAAAATCTTTCATCTATGGAGCTTTTCTTGCAAAAGAGTATTACTGGTAAAATTTATTTTTCAGGAGTTGAGGCTTCCAGGTGTAGTTTCAGGGTTGCTTTTGTAGACAGAAGAAAAAGAAAACAAGCTAGAAAATTCAAGTAATTATTGTAAGCTGTTTGTCTTAATATGGTTTTCATGTGAATTTGAAGTCATATAAAAGAAAAACCCCTCACAAAATAGTTGTTAGAAGCCGGTGATTAATGTGTACAAATAGATATTCTCTGGTTTGCAGATCTGGGTGCAACTTAACAAGCTGAGCATCAAAAGAAAGTTTATCTCAGGGGGCTTCAGGAAAAACTTTATTTAGCTATTGGGACAGGACATGAAATTCTTTCATGGCATTTGCCTCTTAAGGGCTTTCTTCCTTTTTGTTTCTTAAACAAAAAATCTTAGTTGTATTGCACGAGTATTTGTTTAGTATTATGAGGAAAACTTCCTGGCTTGTTTGGGTTAGATTTGGGGGTCTTTTTGCTGTGTGTCTCATACATTCCCGTGCCATTTTATGGGTTTGCTGCACTCTTACCTCAAGAACAATACACATCACACCAAATGCATGTAGTTGAGTGCATGTTTATATGAAAATCGAGATTGTTTCTGTCTTGCTATAATCCATGTTTGTACAATTCCTTCAATGTCTTTAATTGTTTTGAACTCTAAAATGAAATGACTTCTAGATAAAATGAGCTTTCAGCTCTCTCCTTTTGTGACAGATTCCAGAGCATCTCTACCTCAAGGCACGTTTGGCCACCATTTTGCCTTTGTGACCCTTCCTAACCTGTACCACTCAGCAGGCTAGCACTAATGTCAGTACTGTTTACTTGGGCAAGACTGATAGCATCCAGGTGGAGTTTCCAGTCCTCTTCCCCTTCCCCCCCTCCCCTTTCTTTATACAGCCATGGAATGCATATCCTAACTGAAAAGTCAAGCAGCAGACTATTCTGCAGCTCTGCCAGGTCTTTATTTTACAAACTACTTAACACTGTCATTTTCTCTTGCATAAACACAGGGCAAAACTTCAAGTCAGTGGGAATTGACATGGTTTAACTGACCTCAGTGGTCTTATACTGGTCTGAGATATACTAAGGATCTGACTTCCAAATTTGATTTCCCCCCCCCTTATTTGACTTTTTCCAAATACAGTTTCTTTATACCTTGTGGTGAGCTCATAGGCCTCATTTCTGACTAAAATAGTAACACCAGCACATCTTTATTTAATTGATTTAATCACATGGATGCTGGTTTAGTGAAATGATCTTACACAAATGCCCTTCCCCTGTTTTTCTTTGATTATTTACAGATTTCACCTAGATGAACAAGGTTGTGCAAATTAGTATAAATCAGTCCACTTACAACTTCTGACACAATTTAAGTACTGAATTACTGTCCTTGACAGCTGAAAGCTGCACAGTTTCTCTCCCTTCTGAATTTAGGACTGGAATATAATTCTTGGCAATTAATAATGGATCATCAGAAATACTCTGAAGGTATCCACAATTGAACTCTAAAAGTGGTGCGACAGATCAGAATCCTACAGAGTACTGCAGCAGTGCCTGTCAGGGAAAGGATAACAGCAAGTGCTTGCCTGCCTCTGCTACATCAGCTACTTCAGCAGCGTAAAAGCAGGATAGGACAAGTCCCCAGTCATGTCTTTGGGGACAACATTTGCAAAGAGCTTAAATACCATTAGCGTGGCAAACTGTGCCGGATACTTCTCATAGTCAAGTGCAGGAAGTCCAGTATAACCCCACTGCTCAGCTGAGGTTACATTTCTTTAATGCAGAGAGAGCAGGAGTCTGCCACTGAAATGCGGTATGAATCTCCATCCTTTGGCTCCAGTTGTAGAGCTCGTGCTCTTGCCTCATTTCCAGATACCAGCTAATGTGATAACCATTTTCCAAACCTTTCACTGTAGCTCAGTGCTGATACCTGTGTAGGTTCCTTGAGCAAATGAACAGATGTGGCCCACTGAATTTTAGAGAGAAGGAGGTGATTGAATCATTTACCCATTCATAAAAGATGTATTTTGTCAGCAGGTGAAAATCTCCAGGGATGAGAGCTTTTAAATATATTTTGCTTCCTCCCATTGGCCTTGCAAGTGGTGATTCCCTTTATCCTGATTGTGGGAGTGGTGTGAAGCGCCCTGTCATTCTAATGCACCCCTAGTTAGTGCTGCAGCATCTTTGTAACTCTGCCACTGAAGATTTGTGCACTGATGACCTAATGTCAAGATTATAAAACTACAGTGCCCCCAAAATGACAATTTCCCTTAAGTTTAAAACTGAAGAACAGCAAAATGACAGTGACTTAGTTTCTAATTAGAATTACAGAGCTGTTTTAAACATAGACGAGTCCTTCATTGTCTGTTATGTATTAGCTTGGTTTTCTGGCTGTTTAGAAGTTGAAGTACCCTGCAATAGGTGAAAACCTGTTTATTGTGCCTATTTGCTTGGGAAAGTAAGTCCGAGTTGGTTTTGCTAGATTTATATTTATCTTTACTGAAATACTGAGCAAGAACTCATTTTTGAGAACATTCATAGATAGCATTTGTGGACTTGTTATAAAATGCCCATCCAAGAAAACAGTCAAATCTTTAAAAGCCTCTAACTAAAATTTGTTTACCACAGAATATCAGAGTGTCCTGTTATTATTTACTGTGTCTTTGTGCAGGCACACAGTCACTGTTGCTGCTTTTATCACCAATAGCATACTGGGATCTAATTTTAAATGCACTTGAAGGGGAATATAAGAAGTCTGTAGGTTTATGACATTACCTTGTCTTGGTAGTGTTTTCTTCAAAGTGTTTGGAGACAGTAGGGAAGGAAAGGAAGAAAGGTGATGCTTAATGAAGCTAATCTTCCTAGGCCTCAACATTCCTAGGTGTGGACATCTCTGTTGAGGGCTGTGCAGAGCTATGCAGAGTATCTGCGTTAGGCTCCTCTTTTGAAACACCCGCAGAAGGAGCCTCCCCCTCTGCACTGAAGATAGAGGAAGCCCGGAGAGGGTAATCTTTGGAATATCCTCTACTGACACTAATTATTGGAGAAGTCAGGGAGGCATTGTGCTAAAAATCAGTTTATTCAATTTTTGTTCTTTTCAGCGTGTAGTTTTAAAAACTTTACAAGAGGTTAACTAATGGAACATAGCACTGGAAACAGCCCTTAGCGGCGTGGCCCAAGGTACTCTCACCTCTGCAGATAGGACAAACTCCATTGCACAAGCAACAGGAGGGGGAGAGAGAGCTGAATCGCTTGCCTGTAGTCTCATAATGGTCTGGCATAGGGGTGGGAATACAGTCCAGCCCAGCTCTCTCAAGACCAATGTCAGCATTTACCACATTAGGCCAAACTCCCTACAAGACTGTATAACAAATGTATGTAAGTCCAAAGGTATTTGAGCTTAAACTTGCATCATAAGGTCTCTCTTTGTTATATAAAGAACTGTTCAAAACCTCTTGTTGTTAAACACTGCTGAGTGAATGACTTTTTTACCTGTAAGATTGTTTCATACAGTGTTCTGCCAAAGTTAGGTGGTCACTTGCTATTCTAAAATGGACACTTTCTCCAAAGATAAGAAATTTCTGGCTTCATTGCTCAGGAATTAAAAAAAAAAATAATTAAAATTACACCAATCAAAAGGTCTTGCATCATGCCTAAGGTCATTAGCATCTGGCTTTGGGAAGCTGCCAAAGGGAATGAATTTCAAAGGCTGAGACTATTAGTTGAGAGCCTGCCAGTCCCAGGAGATCTTACCTCAGTCTTAGAGCAAGAGCTTCCTGGCAGACCTTAATAGCTGTGACAGTACTTTCAGTGCAAGGATATCAGTTATGATTGAGTCTAGAACTACACAGGACTTGAAAGAAACTTTTCTAGCACTATGACTGGCTACAGGAAGTCACTCGAACCCGGTGAATGGCCTGTGTGCAGGTGTTGCCTGCTCACATAGGTTCTCTCTGCTCCGGGAGAAAACAGATGCTTTTCTGCACCTGCTCTACTTCCAGCCCAGCTAAGAAGAATGCACTGCATTAATCTTGTATAGAGGTGACCAAGGCAAGGTGAATCTGCATGGTTTCTTCCCCAGCCATAAACAGGCAGCTCTCTAGATGAGCGCTGTTGTATATAAACCCAGAAGCCAAGAACAGTCAGTGCATATGCAGAGCAGGCACTGCTCCTACTCGCTCCTCCAAATACTTCTCCAGCCAAAAACCCCCAGTCCCTTCTAGCTAATCTGAAATGAGTCGGTCAGATTGTTTCATAAAGTCCCCTGTCTTTGTCAGGCACTGAGAAATGGATCTGTGGTTGTATGTTATCTGCCTGTTAATGCAACACTGCAGATCAAAATAGGCACCCATGCCTTCCAGCACCCTTTCCAGACACAGTAGTGAGGACAGAAGAATGCAGTCTTTTCTGGGGTACAAACAGCTGCCCAGAGGTGTGCTTTGGAGCACATCCATTAATTTTAAAATGGGAGTGTGTGTGGCTGTGTATGTGTTTTAGCACATAAATAAAACCAAAAAGAACTTTGGCTGAGAGGCATGCAGGAAGTGAACTTCCAAAAAAAGCCCTAATAAATAAATAAAGCAAACCTGCAAGTCAAATACATCACTGGTGTAATTCTTTTTCTTCAGTGCTTTGTGTCTCTTTTCCAGTGTACTTTTGTAGTCAGTGTCAGTTACTGTCAGCAAACATTAAAAAGCTGGTGTCCTCTCCTTATTACTGATGGAAATGTGAAATGCAGTGATTACAGTGGATAGAGATCCTTGGTTTCTTTTACAGATGGTAAAATAAGTGAGCATAAGCACAAAGGTATTTAATGGCTCACCAAAACCTGCCTTGCTTCACTTTCAAGTTCACCCTCCTGTTGTTCTCACCTGTTCTTAATAGATCATTGGTAATCCAGGTGTAATTGAAAGAAGTGCCTAAAATTACTTGCATGGCTATGTAAGTGGACAAAGAAACGCAAGACATTTGTTCCAATAGTGTATTGATGTTGCCGTACATAAAGACATGAAATATATCTCCTACAAATAAAAACCATCATTGTTCCACAGAGATAAAATGTTGGCATTTAAAACTTAACCTGTGGCTCATCACTCTTCTACATGAGATCATTGCACAGCAGAATGAATTTCACAAAACATAGTACAGATAATTTTAAAACAGGATGGATTACTGCCTTGCTATAACCTCAGTAATGATGACTGGAAACTGTTCCACCATGTAGAAGTGAAAGTTGATAGGTCTCAGTTCAGTTCCCATATGGATTCAGTTTAGTTCTCACATGGGAAGGTGTACACATTGCTGAGACTGCCATCTTTTTTTTTTTTTTTTCTCTTTTTTTTCTTTTTTCTTTTTTTTTTTTGGGGGGGGGGGGGGGGGGGGGGGGGGGTAAATGAGGTCATATTCAGCAGGATCAGGGAAAGCAAGTTTTTGAGTGAGCTGTGAAAAGAGCACATGTTTTTCTAGAGCTGGTCTCTCCACAGCTAGATTTGCATGGTAGCTGGGACAGGGTTGGCAAGCATACATGCCAGTTGCTGTCTGCAGGACCCTCAAATGTCTGTTTGATGTCTCTCCTCAGCAGCTCAAATAAGACATAATTTTCAGTATCTACTTGCACTGTAGTGGGACCTATAGATTTTGTTGTCTGAGGAGCCAGAGAATTTTTTGCAAGAAGTAAGGAAAAGCTTTTTCTCGTATGGTTGAGATTTGGTCATTTGGTTTTTAATTGCAGGTTCAGTGACATCCTTTGTGCAGTTTCACCTGTAGGGTGAAAACCTAAAAGTGACACACAAATCACTTAAGTATTTTAAGAATATTAACAATCTTATTATGCTTAATTTTAACTTTAATGAAGTTATCTGAATCTGAAATAAAATATTTTTGACACAGTAAGCAGTTTGACCTGAAATAAAATTATGAAGAGCTGCTCAAGTATTTTTTTTCAAAATTGTACTTGGAAAATAACTTGACAATCTTTTTACTGTAAATATTAAGTGAAACTCAAGGTCATTGTTTTTAAAAATGCAGTGATGATAAATTGAGGAAAAAAAATCATAGAGACTTATCTACAAGTCAAAGGGAGATGAGTGCAAATGTCACCGCTGCTGTGCGGCCCTGGCTGCTGTGTGCGAGTTACTGGCATTGGTAATTGGGTGTATTTTTGCCTAAAGCATCACAGCAGGATGCTGGACTTGATACCCCTGTGTTCCTGAGGCATATGCTTGAGTGATACTTGTGCTTCCTGGTAAAAAACTGTGTGGTTTCAGAGAGGAGGAGCAAATGCTCTTTAATATGGACATCTGTCTTTTCCCAAGGTTACTGTTATTTTATCAGCTCGTTTATTTGTCAGCCATGTTTCAAAGTGGGTGTTCAGAGCTTGGAAGAGCTGGAAAGAAGCCGGTTGGCAATTTCCAGTCCCGGGTATGTTTGCTGGTCACTTTGAGGTTTGCAGGCTGTAGGGCTTGGATAAACACTCCTCGTTTCAAACTGCACTTCTTTACTAGGGAGATCGTAAAGTAGGTGTCTGCTGTACTCCTGATCACAACCATTGTTTACTTCTGCTCATTGTGCTAGTTTTTCTAATTATGACCAGCTAGGTGCGATCCAGCACCTTAATTGGTAAATAAAATGAGCAGCATGTTCCACTGCTAATGGCTGGGCTTTGCAGGGCAGTTTCTAATTAGACTAAAGAAGCACCAAATACTGGCGTTGTCACAAGCTGTCTTTCCAACAGCTCATTTACATCACAAAATCTGTATATAAAAGTAACTTGCGTCCCTCCTCCCCTGTAAACACGTGTTTCACATTCTGTGAGACCGGTGCTTCACAATGAATATCATCCAGATAATGTAGTTTGGAGTATGGAGAAAGCATGTTGATAAACAGAATACACAATTTCTATGGCTAGAAATGAGTTTTTAAAGCTTTCTAAAGAAACCAATTTTTTTTAATAGATGTATTGCAAAGGCTCTGCTATTTCTCTCTACTGGCCAGTATAATATGATAGTTCTGCACAAAGACATCTTTTTCTGTGTCTATAGAGGAAGAGTTTGTAAAGGCAGGGATTGTACCTATACTCTGCTATTTTTATAAACAGCAATTGTCCCTCGCTTGCTAAAATGGAGGTCAGGAGAAAGTGCTATTCTTGGGAGAAGGATGAAGCCACAGAACTGACTGAACGACAGGCTGGCTCTGTCACAAGTTTATTATATAACTTTGGGTAAATCACAAATTTACCTGTTTGTAAAAGGGAGATAATGCTAAGCTTATAGTGAGGGTTATGATGTTTTATTGGTGTTTTCTTTTTAATAAAATGTGTTGAAATTACTTGAAAAGAATGGCCTCAGAGGTATATGGAATTTATTAGAGATACGGTATAAATTGCATTTCTTGGAACTAAACTGATTTATACCAATGAGGATTTGGATTATATTCAGAGTACAAAAAGGCATTTCCTCTTAACAGTACTTCTTTACTATTGGTAAAACTACAGATCACGCCAAGTATTTAATTGGTACTTAAATTTGCAAGAGTTTTTTAATAAAGATTGTGCTGACACTATCACAGCCTCATTTTAGCATGAATGATTTCAAAACAAGAAGGTACTAAATGCTTATGTTGACTTTAGGGTTTCTTCCTTATTCAGGTTTTGTCTACTCAATGCAGAGGTTTTGTGCTCCTTTACTAGACAGTCACAGAGGCTGGATGCCAGCTGCATCTGCTGCTTGTAGAAGAGACAGTTCAAAAAGAATATTCTCTTAATAATCTGTTGGGCAAGCTGCATATGGTAGAGCCATATCTGGCTGAAGAGTTTAATGTAGAAAAATTTATGACAAGCCAGGGGCTTTGGAACAAGGCATGTGGCTGGACTAATAAAAATGTCTCGCAGTTACTGCTAGAGGGCTTGATCCCGCTTCTCTTGAAGCAAGCGACACAAGTCACATTGGCTGTGCAAAGGCAGAATAAAGTCCTTTAGCTTGTGGAGGCCCTCAGCAGGAGGGGACACCTGTCCGAGCCATTGAAAAAGGCATCAAAAGTAATCCTGAACTCCCATTAACCCCATGCTGCTCCAATACAGACTGTTGAGATACAGTCGCCTCCACATCCTATAGGGCAGTGACCATTCAGCTCTTCTCTGTAGGAGCCTCAGGCTCCTTCTTACCACCACTGTTCAGTTTATTTTAACCTTAAGACAACATAAAAGAGAAAAGGAGGTTTGTGAAAAGTCACACAAACCGTGTGTGTGTTTAGTATACCTGAAGGCTCGTTACTTCCTTGTGGTAATCCTGCCAGGCCTCCTTCTTCAATCACTTCTGTGTCCGTCTGGCAGTCAGCTTCCTGTAGATATTATACCCCAAACCACTGCTCCATAAGAGACTTCTGTTTTACACCTGCCATCCTTCTTTTAATTGTATGATTTCGCACCTTGTTCTAGGCCTGGAGTCCCTCCAAGCAATTCCCAAGCGTCCACTAAGAAGTGGTTGGTCTTGAAGCACTTTTCTTCTTTTCCACTTTTCATGCTCTGCATACTCCCCTATTATTTTAAACCAAGGTATTTCTGGAGGGAAAGTCCTGGTAACCAGTCCAGTGCTTCAGAGTTATTAACAGGGCAGCTCTGGTCTCACCTTAAAATAGGCTCATGCTTGTTCAAGTGCATTTCTAACAGCACAGATTATAAAATCTAAAGGACTCAGTAGCCTATGCAACAGTTGTTCATAGCAACTTTGTGTTTCTTGAGTTGCTTCTATCTGTTGCAACATTCAAACCTTACCACCAGTTCTCAAAGTTTCTAGCTGTCTAAATAAGCATCCCAGACACTTTACCCAAGTCTAGTGTCCAGATCACCCACATAGATACAGCTTGAGCCGACAAGGAGTTTAGTCCCAGTCTGAACACATTTAAGCTAATAATTTCCAGTACAAAAGTCTTCTATTAATGCTTCCTAAAAAATACCAGGTAGCCGAGAGATTCCATTCTTTGTGTCTAAGCAATGTCGTGTCAGAAAGCTCAGTGAGATGGGCATGGGCAGAAGGCGGAGAGGGGCTGGAAAGCCTGGGTGTCTGTAGGCAGAGAAGGGCTCTGTGCTGGAAGGCTGCTCTGTATCCTGGGTTCAGAGGAAGGCAAAGTGGTGAGAAGATGAGAGGAGGGGAAGTGCGGAGACTGCCTGGGCAATGGGGCAAAGCAGCATCAGAAAATAAATGAGAGCTCACGGCAGATGCCGATTCCTCAGCCAGCTATTCTTGGCAATGACTAAAAAGGTCAAAGCAAGGAAGAGTTCTGTTTATTTATATATATATGTGTGTGTGTGTATGTATACGTATATATGTATTTTATTTTTAAAAGCTTGCTTTTATTTCCAGGTTTTCAATTATTTCAAAGGTTGCCTGTATTGGAGGCCCCACGATAACTCAAAGCTTCACAGAGACCAATCTATATTGCTACTGCTTATATCAGAAATCTATTGCTTATTTCACAGGAATGCCCAGAGGCCTCTTGTAGGGACAAAGCCTCATTGTGTCAGATGTTATGGAAACATCATGTATATCTTTTTCATAGTGGAATCGTTCTTAATAGTTTAATTTTTTTTCCCCCCATCTGTTAATTTCAGTTTTCAAGTTCTAAAAGGGGCTTTTACACAGCATTTGTAGGTTCTCACAAAAATTTCTGTGGATTGCTACAGTCACCTCTTCATGGCATTTCTATACAGCACCACTGGCAAATACCAACAGCAGGCTGTAAAACAAGATATAAGTGATTCTGAGAATGCATCGCAATGGTAGATTCAAGCATTAACTGAAAAAACAGTAGCGTTTTCAATACAGTATTGTCAGTTTGGGGGTTTTTCCCAAGAGTAGTAAGATGTGTCCTGACTGCTGGTAAACTGCTTTTTGGGGTAATATAACAAGACACTAGGTTAACTCTACAATTTAAAGTTGTCTTGTTGAGCAGACAAATAGTGGCATAGTTGCTTGCACCATTTAGCAACATGCTCTGCAAATAATCTTTGGAAGCCACTGAGGCTGTTCATGTATTTTAAGCAAGTGCTTCTGTAAAGTTCTGGCTTTGCCCAGGAATGGTAATTTTATTCATTATGTGAATGCAACACCTTTGAATTTGTTCAGTGTAATAAAATAGCATCCACTGTGCACAAAGACATTTGGACTACGGCTGCATAAAGGGATGCTTTGTGTTGTTTAGACTGCTGTTAGCCAGAATTCCAGCATTTTTGTTCATGCCACTCACATCACCGAGGTCTATCCAAAGCTACCACCAACTAGCCAGGCAGCTTTCACTGCAAGTTTTTCACATATTATGCTTCTGCACTGCTTTTCTAAAGTCTTACCTCCCTTGTCCATAGCCAAAAGCTACTAACTTGGAACAAAGTTCAATCAAGACCCAAACATAATGAAGAAGGAGAAATCACAAAAGATGGAGTTAATGGCTGCAGCTACCGCTGCGGATCCTTTTGCCACAGGCTCTGAAAGTCTGGAAAATTAATCAAAGTTCAATCAAGGATGTATGATATTGCGGCTGCTGCAGGAGCAGTGTCTGGTGTCACCTGGGAGCTGTCCATTAAAAACAGCTCACTGCAAACCATCCTGGTATCGATGTGCTATCCCGGTTGAAGGGGATAGCCAGATGCTACTCCAGGACATTGCTATACCTTCTGCTTTCACTCCTGAGTAAACTTCAAAAGTTCAACACTTATTTTAGACATAAAAAGAAGAGGCACATGTCTGGAGTAAGTTAATAAAAGAGGCAATTTTAAAGGAATCTACTAAGTGGAGGGTGGGTGACCCTTTCAAGGAAGATGTTTGGAATGTCACTGTCAAATAGGAACTGAGATTTCTTCCTCCCAATCGATAAGAAGGGAATGTAGATGGAAAAAGTCTTGGCTGAAGCTTAAAGTTGTGAGAAAAGTCTTCAGATGAGTGGGAGAGCTGGTAAATATGCCTCCATAATAAATGTTGTCCCAGGAGTAACAGGACAGAAATTGGTAGCTTATGAGGTTGGAAGAAAAAGCTTCCACAGATAAAATGCAGCAATTATTATTCAATAATTCTTCATTCAAAAATTCATTTAAAAATGTAGAATGTTTGGGGTTCATATCATTAACTGGAAAAAAAGTAGTGTCCACCAGCTGTGTGACATTTATGATTAAAACTTCACAACACTTGTAGGCAGGGAAAATTCATCTTTCATTTTATCAGTCTGCCACTGAGACATGTCCTAGTCATCTCTCTAATACTGTAACACTCCCATGAAACAAAGCAAAACTGCCACCACGGCTATTATTACAGTGTTACTCATCAGTTATTATATGCCATAGTTTAAATGGTTGAAAACCACTACCTGGTATTAAAGAACAAAGGGGGGGGGGGAGAGGGGAAAAAAATAAGAGAAAAAAAAATTAAAAAAAAAATAAAAAGAAACAACCAAACCACAACCAAAAGGAAGAAAAATCCTGGATGCTCTGAAAGTAAATACAAAGGTCCATACTGTAGGTGAAGTGTCTCCTGTTTTGGTAGGACTTAATCATCTTGGGGGGGAAAAAAAAAAAAAAAACAAGCCAACAGCTTTTCTGTTTTGGGTATCATACTGTGAATATGAGTGGCTAGCAGTTTTATGGGAGGCATTTTTTCTGACTTCAACAAACCTCTGGCCTGATGTCACACCCTTTGGCCTGGGGGCACAAACGTGGTTCCTGACTGTACCTCTTATGACAACACCAAGTCTCTGGAATTCTGTCTCAGCCCTTTCAATCAGATAGCATAAACACGTCTGTCTCCCCATTGTATTTCTGCCTGCTTCATCAGTATAGCTTTACTGATATTCTTCTGATAAACCACTAGTGTTTAGGAAGGGGGTTATGTTTTTTTGTTAATTACTAAATCTCGGTGACAGACAGAATCTGCCTGTTAAAACTTGTGTTGTAATTTGAGGATTAAATGCTGCGCCTCTGAGAAACATCAGTATCAAAACCGATTTGCTTTAAGAGACTTAAGGTTGTTAGGAGCTAAAGTTTGACAAAGTAGATTCCTTAATAACAGGGTTAGCAATTAAATGTTTTCAACTCCTCACAGGACTTGCAAGATGAGAGGGCGGTCAGTAGAATTGTGCAGAAAAGGAAATGTGTGTCCAACACACCTCCCACCTTAATCCCTGACAGTGAAAGACTTCAACTCCCGTTATTGTTTGGTTATTAGATAATATTTGAAAATCAGTTTCACTTGGTAACACCTTTCTCATGCAGCCCAAATGTTTGCAGGCTTGTATTCTCTGCTAACACTTCCATGCAAGCCCACCCTAAATTAGACTGAAAAATGGGCGGAGCTGCCAAGAGCACTTGGGTATCTTGTCCTTCCTGCAGCATTCCCATCTCGGTCTTTAGAGCAGTATCTCAAGCTGGGTGGGTATCTCATACATATGACATTCGTATATGACAAAATGGTGCAGTCCCTTGCCACCCGCTTCGATGGGAGCTGCATACTTCACTGTAGTTTAAAAAGTAATGCAGAAAAGTGCAGAACACAACCAGTGAGTAAGCCAGTTTTCTTTCTTACAGCCTGGGGTGGGGGGAGAGTGAGAGGAGGGAGCAAAAACGTCGTTTAATGTAGAACTCACAAACTGTTCCGATCCATGCAGATCACTTTATATATGCTTACTTTGGATAGCAGTTTGTTGCGATACAAAGTTATTACCAAAATATGAAACAATCCTGATATTTCCGGCATATATATACATAATATTTCTATTTCTGTGTTTTTAAATAAATATATTTCTAGGGGTAGTCATTTTCCAAGCTGGTGCATTTTTGGCCTATTTACAAGTTTCAGTTACAAATACAGATTTGGATTGTTTGAATTTTGTGGAGTTTGATCTGCTTTATAAAGCATTTTAAAGATGATAATGTCACTGTGAGCTTTTTATAATTTCTTTTCTTGTACTCTTCGGTTGTACTATTAAAATCTAAGTATAAAAATTACAAAGCAAAAAGGTGAAAAGCAACATACTTAGTTTAACATCATAAACTGGCAAAAAGAGAACAAGCAATAGGAACAACCATTGAGTTTGCAAATGTCTGATAGCTTAGCTGGATGGTCCAGGCTCCACATTGGGTCAAACAGTGTTTATTGAAAAGCTGGGAAGGGTGGAGAGAATACAGAAGGAATGCTTCTTGTAGAGAAGGTAGGTATTTTGGACTCATTAAGACTCTGGATTGTAAGGCTCTCTGAAAGTAGCTAATAAACCTACCTAAAGATCAGCTAAAACTGTTGAAAAATGTGAAGTAGCACATACTGGAAAGAAGTAAATGCTGTCAGGTGCTGCAGTGAAACTGTGAGCATTCAAGAGAAAGGGATGGTTATCACCAAAGTGAGTGAACTCACCAGGATGGTATATATGAACAATGGATGAACTACTGCTAGAGAAAATGAGAGAAAACACTGCATTTATTTGTTTGTCATCACCTATTTGCTAGAAGTTGTGTGTCTCTTTTGCTCAGTGTGAAGCAACATTAAAGGGAGGAAATGACACTGGAAAGCAGAAGAGTGAAATAGAGTAATATTTAAAGTATGTTAATGCTATCAAAGAGTCAGGGGGTGCAATGTATCCCTCCTGGTGATCCTAAGACATTTCCAAAAAGATTTAAGCAAAGAATGAAAATTGGAGAATCAAAATACACAATTATAGAAAAACATTGGGAGCAGGGGAAGGCTTTGGTAGGAGGATCATCAACAGGACCACCTCGATTAGCAAAAACATTAATAAGATATGACATGAACAAATGTAGTGATGAGCACAGAGAAGTGAAACCAAGCCCTTTGGTTTATTCTGTTTCACATTTTAATGCAACATGTTTCAAAACCAGCATATTAAAAAGCTTTTTCTGTGCAATGGGTAATTAAGCTCTGTAGTATAAATACGGTACCGTTCACACTAAGAAATTGGCCTTGGAAAAGGATGTACCTTAAAACAAACTACGTTAGATGGCAAACTTTTGTAGAATTATTTTTTTCAAAGACAAATACATTGTGGCATAAAGCAATAATTAATAAATGTCAAAAATAAACTTACTATTCAGGCAGGTCTTTTCCTAAGTGTTAACTGCAGGGTTTCTTGACCCCAGTGACTTGCAGTGGAGAGGCACCGTTTCACTGGGAGAGATCAGCACTACTATCTGGTACTGCTGATGTCTTTCAGAGTCTGCCATATGCACTACTTTAAATATTAACATTTTATAATGTCCAGTGCTCGCTTCACTGCTATTTTGAGCTACAGAAGAAAAGTAACTCAGGGAACAATTAGATGAAAATTACTGCTGAAGTAGGGGTGCAAATGCAGATAGTATTAAATAAACTTATTTTCATTGTGTTCTTTTTGTCTAATTGCACTACAGGGGATGTAAATAGTGAGACAAAGATCAACATTTGAACTCTGGTTAAGCTATTAGTGGAAAACAGTTTTGGACACTTTATAGCTCAGTATTATCTGCTTGCCCCAGCTTGCAAAATCAGCCTACCTGGAACTGTGGAACAAGGGATTTGGGTTTCTCTGTCGCTTAGTTGAGAACAGGAGTGCCCTACCTGACCTTCCAGAGATCTTAAGAAACTTGTATCAAGTTCTTTATGCCTTTATCGGGCCAACGTGTAGTTTGACTAGTACTCAAAACCTATGCCGCAGCAAACTGAGTTTAAAACTACTTTCATCTTCATGTGCAAATGTTTGTTAAATATTAAAAAATGTTAAAAACATTGGGCTTGCAAGTTGTTTGAAACCCACAACTGTGTCTATGTCTTGCTGGCAGGACCTCATTTCCCCTTGTTTTCAAGGTCTGTTTCTTTTTTCCCCTTTCGCCTCCCCAATATCTTGTGTCCCTTCAGTCCTGGACAGCAATTCCTACTCCTGGTGTTTTTTCTTCCTGAAGGGTGACCCAGTGTCCATCTGTGTGATCATGGGGTTGACCATTACTTCACATGGCCTCAGAGAGGTGAAGTGTTTAATCCACACATCTCTCCAAGGCGATAAGTGAGCAGAGCATTAAATTAGTGCTAAGATCTTTGCCAGGACTGATTTAAGTAAGAGAGACATAGTGTATTATGTGTTTGGAATTCAGGCCAAGCAGGCAGGACGCGGAGGTTAATGCCATTCTGCAGTGAGCTCTGGTAGAAGTGTGTGAAGCAGGCAGCCTGCAGCTGGGGAAGCTACATGCCCATTTGCCTAGAGAATGCAGCGGCAAAGACTAAACCTACTCTTAATGTTTAGTTGGTGCTTGACTAGTTGCTGGATATCTTTTTTAGAATTTATTTTTCCCTCTTTGGAATCAAACACCAAAATTCAGGTCATGATTGAAATTTTAAAGTTAGAATAAATCTTTTCGAGGGAATTGTATTGTGCTTTTGTGGGTTTTTTGTTTTTTGGTTTCACACTGGCTCAGTTGTAGTGATTCCCTAGGATTAATACACATATTTTAAGCATCAGGTAGGAGTGGCAGCTTTTTGTTTATAGTCAGTTCCATGTGTTGCAGCTCTTCTCAAAACTATGAATATTCCTGTGTTTGGTTGAGTAGTTTTAGCACTTCACAATCTGCCCTACATCCCCTTAGATTCGTGGTGCTCTGAACACACAGGCTGGGACATGGAGAATCAGAAACAGGCTGGGGCAGGTGGGAGGAGAAAGCAGCTTTCCTTGGGCTGTGTTGTTACACTGTGATTCTAGGTATTTACATTATGACATGGAGATCAGACCTGGGCACCTCTTCCCTTTGCCAACAGCACTGTCCCTGAGATCACAGTAAGATGCCATGGTTTCCTCAAGGACATTACAACTCAGATTTTAAAAAATATAAATAAATTCAGAGGCAAGAAAATAAAAATCAGAATTTCAATAACTGTCTAGGGTTAAATGGCAACTCAGTGGCAGAGTTCAAAACGAAGCCCCAGACCTCTGGTTCAAGGCTGGTGCCCTGTCCTGACACCTTTTTCTTTCCCAAGAAGCTGGTTTTCCATTAGACTGCTGATGGAAGAGGAGTTTATAGGAATCACCCTCTTGTTTCGATTTTGGTTAGTTCTTGAAGATGTGTCTTGATAGGTGTTGTGTATGAGCAAGCTTCTACTATGAATTAGCTGAAATTACAGAAAATGTTGTTAATGTGCCAGTATTTCTTTATAAGTTGACCGGTAGGTACAAACTGTCACATTAAGCTACAGATAGTTGGATTTTACTAAAAAGTGCCCATATAGTAAAATGCTGAATACATGCTGATCAGTAATAGTGAATAGTTTAAAAAGAGCAGGGCATGGGTATGTTCCCATAAAATATTAATTTGAAAAAGCTAAAATAATGAAAATAATGCATAAAATAAAAGACTGTTAGTAGATAATTAATTAAGAACAAAGTAAATTGATCTTAAATTGTTTGCTATGGATAGTTAGCCCATTTAATAAGAATTATCATCTTCTAGGCAAATGGCAGATAGCTAGTAAATAGGTTTCTCCTAGGAACTGGCTAGAGGCAAAAACAGCTCTCCACACATTTAAGTTTCAGTCACTTATCATTTTGAAGTCAATTCTGAGCTTCTGGCAGTTTATGTAATCTTAAGCCACTCTTCCCATTTTGTTGCAGAATTCTCAATCAGGTAGAGTCCTTTTTAGTTACATCACTGCTTATTTCATTAAGAAGGAAATACAGTTTTAGTAACAAGGTGTGCCTTTGGCTTTGAGTTATCATCCTGAGCTGGCAGTTAGGTTTTGTCCTCATCACTGAACATATGCTTTTAAAACACTGCTCTTAAGAATCCTCTCAAATAGGATGATGTTGTGACTTTTCAGGCACTTTTTCCTGAAGTTTACAAGACTGTTGATAATCTGTGTGTAACTGTCCTACGTACCCGAGAGAGAGGTGCCCTGGAATGTTGCTGGGGCCAGAGGTGGCCCTGTAGCTTCCATGTAGAGCTCTGCTGTGGGAGGACCAAGCCACCACCAGTAACTGACTCTTCCCACACTTAAGTGTTTTTTGGCAGAAGTATCTGGCAGACCTCACTGTGAAACTAAATCCTCCTCTCTGTTTTTCAGTGTTGTTCAGTAGCTCAGCGGGAGAAGTAAGGTATAGGGTAGAGAAACCTAGGGACTTAGGGAACGCACATGCTTCATGTCACCCTCCATAGGACCAGGGGGTCACTGGATGGTTCAAGCTGCTGCCCTGGAGTTAACATTAGGTTCTATCTTTAAGCATGGTGCATGTATCTGTCAAACAGTAAATAGGATTAGCAGAAGACAACAAATTAACCAACAATAATAATATGTTAGCTGTCTTCTCCCTACAGCTACCTTATTTCCTAGCTGCCTTTCCTATGGGATGAGAGGTATTCATCTGGTCAAATATTGTCCTGGTATGTTCCTACAAGGATTCCCACTGAGCTCAATGCAACTTGCTCGTGTGTATCTCTGGGTGTAGTATAGTGTATTCCTGGATTAGAAGAGTGCCAAGAAATTATCTATGGGAGGTGAAAGTAGAGTAGAGAGGAGGGGAAAAAATGTTTTGTTTGAGGTTTTGTTTTGTTTTGTTTTTTTAAATAGGTGAGAAATGACTATGACAAAAATCCTGCTCTAACTCATGAATGCAACCCAACACCTGAATAACTGAAACCAGATTTTGCCCCAATTACTGGAAAGTAATTCTTCTCCTGTCTTTATGACCTGTATTTCTCTTAATAGGAAGCTTCAACTTCATAAAAAGAAATAAAATTCAGCCCTAACCCAAAAGTAAGTTGATAGGGGGAAATGTTTTAACTTTAAAAAATACATACCCCACTCAGTGAACCTTTGAGACCTGGCATATGTTTAGAAAGAAAAAAAAAAAAAACAAACCACACAGCAGCTGCAATTTGAAAAACAACACTCTGACGCTAAAAATAAGTAATTTTAATCGTAAGTACCTCATAGCTTATTTGCAGATAGTTGTACACTCTGAGAAGAAAAAAAAACCCTGTAATAGGCCTTAGGTCAGCTGCATTGATTTAATGCATTACTTAGGCTGCCAGAGCAGAGGTAGAATCTCCTCGCACTGCATTAGGAGCGCCTCAAGCCTCCGTGACTCCTTTTGATCAAATCTCTGTGAAAGATGAGTGTCATGCCCTCTTCAAGCCAGCTGTGAGGGGACTGCCCTGCGACTGGAGGAGCACGCTGGAGCACACCACTCCGGGGCAGCGAGGTGAGAGCTGGCTGCAGAGGTGAGAGGCAGACACAACTTCGTACTGTAGGTCTGGAGAACACCAAGGGGGAGGATCTTATTTCACTCCCCTGTGCACAGCCTGAGCATACATCAGACCTTGAGGTGCTCAGAGTCAGACAAGAGTAAAGAGGCGTGTGATGGTTCTGCCTTAGTACTTGTACAGGCAGGAGTGTTTCCAGTACTTCTTTGTACAACTCACTGAGGGAATGGGAAACTGTTTTATAGCTCTGGAAACATAAGCACAGTAAGAATGTCTGAGGTAAGGAAAAGTTCTTTGCAGTTCTATATGAATGTGTATTTTTACTGTGCAACTTTTACTTGTGGTTGTGCACTGTGAAGATATAAAAAAAATCTTGCAGTGGTGTTGTTTTGGGTAATGAACAATGGGGATGAGAGCTGTAGGGAGCTGTACTCTCCATTTCTTAATTACGAAAAGATACTGTGAAAGTAGAAAACTAGTTTATGTAAAAAATCCTGGTTTTCTTTCTGCTGTGCACTGTAAACAACTGTATGACTTTTCTACAGTAAGTAATGCAGAATTGCAGGCTGATTATAATAAGCAGAGCCATCACTTGTGTAATTGTTCTCCAGTTGAAGTAGTAGCATGTAAATCATAAATACTTGACAATGTTTAATTGTACAAGTCCTCAATATACATTAATAGCAATAAAATCTGTGATTTGTGACTCAGATGTGTTCTGAGTCAAGTGCTTTAAGCAGATACATTATCATTATCATGACGTATAAATGCACTGGAGAGCAGATAACAATGTAATTTCACTATGAAGTTCTTTAGAAATTATTACTAAAGTGGAGTCTAGTGTATGCTCCTTACATACAATTTGGTCTTGAATATTTAGCATCCAGAAAATAAGGCCAGTAATTCTTTTTTGTCAGGATCACTCTGTTTGTATTTCGGGGAGGCGGGGAGGGAGGTGGAGAGTGTGTATTTGTGTGTATATGGGGGGGGGGGGGTCGGTTTTTTTTAAATTTTTTCGGCACTTAAGGAGGTAAAATACAAAAACAAATAAGATGCTTATTAATTGTATTTTCTTTTTCATTTTTAGTAACTAAGAAAAAAAAACA